>DWPH01000055.1:0-13637 GCA_018251535.1 Autochton itylus | reverse complement strand
ATCCACCTGATGGTAAGTGGTCACTGCCGCCCATGCACATCTCTAACCAACTCCACTTAGAACGGACATTTTACCTGAAGTCAATCACCGATGAGTAGCTACTCCTGAGGGCTCTATTCGCGTCGTTTTTAAATGTAGCGATAAACACAGCCTTCCAACGTAACACATAAATTGCGCCACGCTAGAAATAAGCGCTATTAGCTCTATAATCATTATCAAAGACATAAAGACTTTTTCAATTAAAAAAAACATCCCATCAACTGCTTAACACTACAAATATATGTAGCTGTTACTAGAGTAACCAAAATAAAAAGACCTTGGAATTATTTTGGATAACAAGTTAATTTTCAATGAACGTTTAAGTACAATATTCCCAAAGCCTATATGCTAGGCTTCATACTTAGAGTCAGTAGACTTTAAATATAGCTCAACACTCGACCTTTTATTTAAGTCGTATGTAAGATCCTTGCTAGAGTATGGCTCAGTTATATGGAACCGGTAATATAAAGTTGGAATTACAAAACTCGATAGAGTCGATAACTTATTTACTAAACATCTTAAATTTAGATTCCATTTAACAAAGATACCACAACGCTAACAGAAAAACAATCTGAGAGAGATCAAATATTTTTATATAAGATACTTATTAATTTTGTCAACTCTCCCTTCCTACTAGGTAACATTTATTTGAGGTACCCCCGCATTAATTCAAGTTGCAAACACCTGTTTTGTGTTCCATGCAAAAGGAAATACACACGAAACACCTTCCTTCATCGTTCGTGCAACCTTTACAATTCTAACTTTGGAGAAATAGATATCCTGAGCTGTTCTATTGCGGAATATAAAAGAAACATAAGACAGGCAATTGCAAAGAAAGAAACTTTACATAGATTCTAAGTGTTCTGCGCTAAAACACATTTATTAATTCCTTTATTTTATCCATTAACAGAAACTGTACCATCCCCAAAATCTTCAAGTTGTTGTAACACTGGATCTGGTAAACGTGTCGCGAAAACATCGCTAGGTAATAATAAAATCGGCAAACGATTAGCATGTGCTACTCCAGCCGCAGTAACCATATTTAATGATCCAGGACCAATAGAAGCTGTACAAGCCATTATCTGTTTTCTGCGCTTTCCTTTGGCAAAAGCGATTGCTGTGTGTGCCATTCCTTGTTCATTTTGACCTCTATACGTTGGAAATTGATCTTTAACTTCGTGTAATGCTTCACCAAGACCAGCAACATTTCCATGACCAAAGATTGCCCACATTCCCGCAAAAAAAGGTTGAACATTACCATCATCAAGCCTGATTTTTTGTGCCATCATTGCTTTAACCAAAGCTTGAGACATCGTAAGACGTATTGTTTTCATTATTGTTTTCATTATTGTTTTCCTTAACCTGTCTGGGGAATATTATTGAGCTGCCTTTTGCCAAGCATCAACGAGTTGTTGAAATGTATCAGCCATTTTTTGAATAGCTTCATCATCATTAATCTGTTTTGTAAACCATTGACGAGCAGGCTCTCCAAAAATTGTACGACCCACTGCAAATCCCTTAACATAAGATATTTGTGCAGCTGCTTTGAAAGCCTTTGTAATGGTTTCAAGAGGTGCATCCAGTCCGAGGACAACAACACCACGACATAATGGATCATTTTGTTTAATAACGTTATTAATTGCTTTCCATGCGGCTTGATCTTGTTGAGGTTCTAATTTCCACCATGCTGGTTTAAGCCCCACGTCATATAATTGTTGTAAAGCTGTTGCAATGGTTTGACTGTCTAATGGACCATTTTTACCTGCTATAATTTCAATCAACAATTCACGTTGTAAACGCTGGCAAGCATCATAAGCTCGTTCAAGCTCTCTTAATTGCTTTTTTTTTAATTCAATAGGGTCATCTGGGTGATAAAAACAAAGGCATTTGACCGTATGTTGTGCCGGCCATGATAATAGTTGTGCGCCCAAGCTACCTTTACCATCAAAATCTAATGGACGAGAACCAGGATATTCTATTGGGCGAGAAATCCATAGATTTTCATGAGATGCTAGAAATAATGCTTCTTGACCATAACGACCATCCATAAAAGTTCCAAACCCAGGTCTGCCTCTGGCAACCAACGCTGCGGCTTTAATGGTTAGGATTTTAAATTCACTGATTTTATCGCGGGATACACCATATTCATCCACCATTTCCTCTAATTGCAAACGATGATCGCATGCCAATGCCATAATAGGAGTAGCCTGAGCAGGACGGGTCGTTGCTTGATGCAAATGGGTCAGGATTTGGTCGTGTTGAATCGAATGATTATGACTATTTTGGTTTAAGAAATGTGTTAACTCAATAAAGGTTGGATATTCAGGAGAACAAAGCAAACGCGAAACAGCAAAAGCACCACAAGCATTTGCATAAGTGCAGCAAACATCGATTGGCTCGTTTTTTAACCATCCTCTTAAGAAACCTGACATAAACGCATCGCCAGCCCCAAGGGTGTTACAAACGGTAACTTTGAAACCTTTGCCTTTGATCCCTTGATCCAAAGATTGTGGAATATCTTTATCAAAAACGACGCATCCTATTGGGCCACGTTTACATACAATGGTTGCTTGCGGAGCAATCTTGCGAATATGCTGAATAGCTTCGATTGTATCTTCATAACCACTAGCGATATGAAGCTCTTCTTCTGTGCCAACGATTAAATCACATTCAGGTAAGATTGATAATAATTTCTCGGTAACTTCTTTTGAACGTACATAACGTGCTTCACCATCACCGATAGAGGCAACACCCCATAGATTAGGTCGGTAATCAATATCAATGACCACTTTCCCCCCATAAGCATGGATTAATTTCATGGCTTTACGTTGTGCTTTTGCACTGTTTTCTTTGGCAAAGTGCGTTCCGGTTACAACAATCGCTTTGGCTCTTTTTATAAAACCGTCATGAATATCATCTTCTGATAATGCTGCATCCGCACAATCTGTTCTGTAAAACAACAATGGAAATTGTTCCGAATCCCTTATACCCAAAATTGCCAAGGCTGTTAGTCGTTCAGGATCTTGGTAAATACCTTTTGTATCGACGCCTTCACGATGCATTTGTTCGATAATAAAATGTCCAAAATGATCATTTCCTACACGTGTAATAACACCAGATTTAAGCCCAAGACGTGCTGTTCCAATGGCAATATTTGCTGGGCATCCGCCAACTGCCTTATTAAAAGATGAAGTATCTTCTAAACGACAGCCAATTTGTTGAGAATAAAGATCAATCGAAGATCTTCCTATAGTAATAATATCCAGTTCGCCATTGGTCATCATTATACTCCAACGATAATAACAAAAAAATTCTAAATTTATTAAAATATAGAAAATTAATTTTAAAATTACGATATGTAGATATATTTAGATACTAAAAAAAATGTGAATACCCAGTTTTCACAGCCTTGTGATGGTAATACGAATTTAAATAGGTGCATTTTTATGTTCAAGAAAATGTTATTAAATGCTCATTCCCTAGAAAAAATGTTACGAAACTGGGAATTTATCTAAAAATTTAGAATATTTTTTTCAAAAAGTTATAAATTTGGTAATGAATACACAATAAGTTTATTAAGAAAATTCGAATTTTATATAATACTTACAATATATCGCGATTTGTAGAAAAAAATTTCTATAATCAAGTTAATGTGGGTGCGGTTTTCTTCATAGTTTGAAATTATTTTAGATAAAGATAAGCTTCAATAAGGTTGCAAATTGCTTTTTGGTTAAGGTCAATAAATGACCTTTTTATCAGGGTTAAGAATATTCTTTTAAGATTTTGAAGAATATTTCTAGATGAAAGAGTAAAGATCTATGTCTGATTCAACAAAAAGAAATTTTATTACAAAAACAACTATGGTTGCAGCATTAGGGGGGGTATTATTTGGATATGATACCTCTGTAATTTCTGGCGCTGTGGCATCTATTGATCACCAATTAGTAAAACCATTAAATCTATCGAATAATTGGGAAGATTTTATTTCTGGATTTGTTATTGCAAGTGCACTCGTCGGGTGCATGATTGGCAGTATTATTAGTGGATTCGTTGCTGATTTTGTTGGTCGTAAAAGAGGGTTATTTATATCAGCTATTTTATTTGTGATTTCAGCATTGGGATCTGCATGGCCTGAATATGGAATTATATATCCTCTGCATGACCCTGTTGCTATTGTATGTTCTTTTATATTCTATCGTATTATTTGTGGTATCGGGGTTGGAATTGCATCAACATTGGCACCAATGTATATTTCCGAAATTGCACCAGCGACTATTCGAGGTAGTTTGATTATTTATTATCAAATTGCGATTGTGAGTGGTCAAGCAGGCGTTTATTTTGTGAATTGGTTTATTGCAAGCCTTGGTGATCATGATTGGTTGATGACTACAGGTTGGAGAATTATGCTTGCTTCGGAAATTATCCCAGCCTTTATCTTTTTAATATTATTAGTTCCTGCTGTTGAAACGCCTCGTTGGTTAATGTTAAAAAGCCGTGATGAAGATGCTTTAAGTGTATTGCATAATATTTTTCATCCTAATGAAGCACATAAAACAGCAGCTGACATCAAAGAAAGCTTGAATAAAAATACTGAATTGGGATCTTTATTTCAATTTGGTACTGCCGCAGTTCTTGTCGGGATTATGGTTGCTGCCCTTCAACAATTAGTGGGAATTAATGCTGTTATGTATTATGCCCCAGAAATGTTTAAAAATATGGGCTTTGGTGAAAGAGGCGCATTGTTTCAAACAATTTTCATTGGGATTGTGACTGTTATTTTCTGTTTAATTGCGATGAAATTAGTTGATAGAGTTGGCAGAAAACCATTGCTGATTATTGGTAGCATTTTGCAAGCAATTGCTATGTTAGGATTAGCAGCAACTTTCATCTTTAAATTAAGTAGTATAATTTCCGTCTTTATGATTTTATTTTACTGTGCCAGTTTTTCTATTTCATGGGGACCAATTACTTGGGTTTTACTTGCGGAGCTATTCCCAACAGCGATCAAAGGACGCGCAATGAGTTTAGCAGTTTTTTTTGAATGGACTATTAATTTAATAGTTGCATGGTCTTTCAAAATGATGGATGGGAATGCTTCTTTGAATGAAGTATTTAACCATGGTTTTCCATTTATTATTTATGGGATAATGGGCGTTCTAGGTACCTTCTTTGTTATATTCTTTGTTCCAGAAACAAAAGGACGCAGTCTAGAAGAAATCCAACAAATTTGGTTAGATCGTAAAAATAAAAAACAAGTAGGCAATCCGTCTACTGTCAAAGTGTTATAAATTTTATTTGAATTAACTTCTTAAGTTTAATTTTCAAATCTTAAGAAGTTAACATATCCGTAAATTATTAGTTCGAAATCAATTTGATAAAAAGAAAATTATCAATAGGAGATTGCTATGCGTCATATTGGATGTTGCACGTGGATTTTTGAGAATGAACCCATTGAACAAACAGCTGAACGTGTGAAAAAAATTGGATTAAATGGAGTGGAATTACATGGAGATATACATTCAATTAATCCTGTACAAGCAGGTAAATTTTTTGCAGATAAAGGATTAGAGATTTTTTCAATTACACCTGGAGATGCGGATATTTCAAATCCAGATTCTGCAATTCGTCAAAAAGCTGTTATTATTATAAAAAGTTAATTGATTGGGTGTTAAAAATAGATCAACAACCTAATCCTCCAATGGTTTCCTGTCATGGGTTGGTACAGCGTATAAGGCCAATTAGTACACAAGAAGAAGAAAATCAATTTTTAGTAGAGAGCACAAAACAAATTTGTAATATGGCACAACAAGCAAATATTGAAATTGTTTTTGAAGTGTTAAATCGTTATGAAAGTCATCAAGTTCGGACTTTAAAAGAGGGAGTCCATTTCTTGGAAAAAGTAAAAGCCACAAATTTGAGGTTACTAGCAGATGCTTATCATATGAATATAGAAGAGGCTAATCCTGCGAATGCTTTACAGGAAGCTGGGAAATATATCGGTTTATATCATGCCGCAGATTCGAATCGTGGGGCAATTGGCGAAGGTCATACAGATTTTAAAGCACAAATTATGGCTCTAAATAATATCCAATATCATGGCCCTATAATTCTTGAAATTGCAGCCCCTGGCCCAGATCCGTTTAATACAAATAAAGGTGAAGGGTTCAAAGAAATACTAGAACAACAACTAAAAAAATCGATAGAGGCTATTCGTGCATTAAATAGTTAGTTCAAATGAACTAAAATAAAAAGGTAAGTTATATAACTTACCTTTTTATTTTATCTTAAATTTCGTCTAAACGAATAATACGTTTTTCGAGAATAGAACGGCTAGCTGCTTCTGCTAACATTAATGCATGTTTTCCATCTTCGAATCCTACTTCTGGATTTTTTCCTTGTTCAACAGCATCCACAAAAGAGCTAATTTCATTGTTAAATGCTTCACCATAACGATCAATAAAAAAATTCATTAAAGCTGGTTTTTGATCTGTAAAGTTTTCTGCATATAAGCGCATATTATTCATAGGATGATTTTCTGAAATAGCCATCCCTTTTGATCCAAAAGCTTCTACACGTTGATCGTATCCATATACAGCACGACGAGAATTGTTAATGATACATTGTTTTCCAGAGGCTGTTTTTAGAACAATAGTGACCGTATCATAATCATTACAGCGTTCCATTAATGCGTTATTGACAAGGCGTGAACCTGTTGCAGAGACCTCTGTAATATTTTCACCCAAAATAAAACGTGCCATATCAAAATCATGAATGGTCATGTCACGAAATATACCTCCTGATACTTCGATATATGCATCAGGTGCCATGTCTGGATCACGTGAAGTAATAATGACTTGGTGTAAATCTCCAATTGCACCTGCTTCAATAGATGTTCTAACAGCTCGGTGTCCTTTATCAAATCTTCTGACAAAGCCAAGCATAATAGGGATATTCGTACCTTTGATTTTTTGCTCACAAGATTTTACTCTGTCCAGTGATAAATCAATTGGTTTCTCACAAAAAATAGCTTTTTTGGCAGCAACAGCTTGTTCAATTAAATCAGCATGTGTCGCTGTAGACGTTGCAATCAAAACGGCATCAACTTCAGAAGCATTCAAAACATCCTCTACAGAGGAGAACTGTTTAGCATGATGTTTTCCCGCAACCTCTTGTGCCGCTGCATTATTCACATCAAAAACGCCAGCAAGTTTTGCCTTAGGATGAGCAACAATATTATCAACATGCATACGGCCAATACGGCCTGTACCAAGAACAGCGATATTTAACATATGTATTTCTTTCTTTAATTATATGGATATAAAAATACTTTCCTTTTTAAATTAGAAAAATATTTTTAAATTTACGATTTATTGTAATAATTCGATAATGAAAATTTTGTGAGTTTTAATTTTTTCTATAGAATAATGATTGTTCAGAATTAATATATACGAATAGCGATATATTAATTCTGAATTAAATCTTCATTATATATCAATAAATTATAATCTAAACAGATTGTTTTTATAGCTTTTAACTTTATATTAAATTATTCAAAACATAAAATAATTTTGTGATCACAATTAATTCATTAAAATTGAAAAAAAATTCTATTTTATATAGAGAATGTATTTTATAGTTAATTTATTGTTATAATTTTAAATCGAAGGTAAAAAAATGCCACTTATTCGTATTGATGTCATTGAAGGCAGAACTCAGCAAGAATTAAATATTTTAAAAGAAACCATCCATCGTGCAGTGGTTGAAGCTTTTGAAGTTCCAGAACGTGATAAATATCAGATTTTAACACAACATAAACCTGGTTTCCTCATTTCTGAAGATACAGGACTAGATATTCCAAGAACTGATAAATTTGTTTTGCTGCAAATTGCCTCCAGACCAAGAACCGCTGAACAAAAGAAGAAATTTTATAGTCTTGTTTGTCAACTATTAAAAGAAAATTGTGCAATTAAATCTTCTGATGTTATGATTAGTATTGTTGTAAATAGCGATGAAGATTGGTCTTTTGGATTAGGAAGAGCTCAGTTTCTAGAGGGAGATCTATAAATCGATATTCTGCAAGAATAAATTAAGTATATTGTATGATTGATTTTATAGGGAAATTAAAGATGACTACTAAAAATCCACAAGAAATAAAATTAAGAATTGGCGTGATTGGAACTGGTGCTATTGGCTCAGATCATATTCGCAGATGTACTCATACATTATCTGGTGCAGAGATAGTAGCTGTTAGTGATGTTAACACAGAAAATGCAAAAAAAGCAGTCACTCCATATAATCCAAATGCCAGGGTCTATGAATCTGGGCATGATCTTATCAAAGCAGAAAATGTAGATGCTGTTATTATAGCTTCTTCGGGACAAACACACGCTGAATATGTGTTATCTGCAATTAAAGCTGGTAAATATGTTTTTTGTGAAAAACCATTAGCAACTACAATCGAAGATTGCCAAAATATTATTCAAGCTGAACAGGATCAAGGTCGTCGTTTGGTCCAAGTTGGTTTTATGCGTCCTTATGATAAGGGATATCGTGAATTAAAAAAAATAATCTCTGACGGTGTCATAGGTTCCCCTTTAATGGTTCATGCGGTACATCGTAATCAAAAAGTCGGTGAAAGTTATGTAACTCATATGTCTATTTTTGAAACATTGATCCATGAACTTGATGTGTTAAGATGGCTATTAAATGATGACTATATTTCCGCACAAGTTATTTTCCCTCGTCAAACAAACTATACACATGAAAAATTACGTGATCCTCAAATTGTGTTACTAGAAACTAAATCTGGTATTCGTATCGATGTAGAAGTTTTCGTTAACTGTCAATACGGATATGATATTCAATGCTCTGTTGTAGGAGAAAAAGGTACCGCAAATTTACCAGACCCTGCTGCAGTTTCTTTACGTTTGGGTGAAAAATTAACGTCTTCCATTTTAACCGACTGGAAAGATCGTTTTATTGAAGCTTACGATATAGAAATCCAAGAATTTATTAATGGATGTCTAGCTGGGCAACTCAACGGCCCAAGCACTTGGAACGGATATATCGCTGCTATTGCTGCTGTTGCTTGTGTAAAAGCACAAGATACTCTTGCCATTGAACCAATTTCTATTCCAGATTGCCCAGCAATGTATAGATAGTCTATCAGTCAGTATTTAAATCATTTAAAATAATATAATCATCAATATTAGAAGGTTAATCAAGCTAATATATTAACCTTCTAACAATTATTTATTGTAATCGCTTAACAAATTGTGCAATACGCTTGCATGCCTTTTCTAATACTTTATCATCGGCAGCATAAGAGATCCGTAAATAAGGACTTAATCCAAAAGCATGACCAGGAACAACAGCGACATGCTGTTCTTCTAACAAAGCCTCGGCAAAATCTTGGTCATTTTCAATTTTACGCCCACCTGCACTGGTTTTACCTATACATCCTTTAATTCCAGGATAGACATAAAAAGCACCTTGTGGAACAGCACACGTCACCCCTGACATCTTAGAAAACGCTTCTTTCATCATTTTGCGACGACGATCATAAGCTTCTTTCATCTCTGCCACATCATTATCACAATGGTGCAAAGCTGCTGTAGCTGCTGCTTGGCTGATACTGGACGCGCCAGATGTAGAGTTACTTTGAATTTTCAACATCGTTTTGATCAGGCGTTTAGGACCACCCACATACCCCACGCGCCAACCTGGCATCGCATAGGTTTTAGACGCCCCATTCGCCGTTAAAATCCGATCTTTTAAATCTGGTGCCAACACAGCCAATGAATAATGCTCTTGACCATCAAAAACTAAATGTTCATATATTTCATCAGCAAAAATCCAGACTTGAGGAAAATCACGTAAAACTTCAGCAATTTCCAACAAATCTTGCCTTGACCATACTGCACCCGTTGGATTGCTAGGCGAATTAATAATTAACCATTTCGTTTTGTCAGTTAACACCTTACGTAAGTCAACAGCTTTCAAAGAAAAATTATTTTCTTCTGAGCAAATCACATCGACAGGTTCACCCCCCAAAAAGCGAGCCATAATTGGATAGCTAGTCCAATAAGGCGCGGGAACCACGACTTCATCCCCCTCATTCAAAGTCGCCATGAACGCATTAAACAAAATCTGTTTAGCACCATTAGCCACCATGATTTCGTCAAGCGCATATTCCAAACCATTCTCTTGTTTGAATTTTTTTTGTACAGCTTGCTTCAACGATAAAACCCCATCAATAGGTGGGTATTTTGTCTTACCATCTAATGCAGCTTCATAAGCTGCATCACAAGCCACTCTGGGGGTAAAAAAATCAGGTTGCCCTAATGCAAGAGAAATAACGTCATTACCCTGTGCGGCCAGCTCTCTGGCACGCATAGACATCGCGATCGTTGCTGGGGTCTCAAAGCCCTCCATTTTTAAAGAAAGGCTAGGCTCGGTTTTTAAAGGGTTCATAGTCATTGATAGACCTGTTTTTTCTTATTGAAGATTCATACAGAATTGTTTGATACGCGTACAAGCTTCTTTTAACAATTCCGTACTTGTCGCATAGGAAATCCGAAAATATCCTTCCATCATAAAAGCTGCACCATGCACTGCTGCGACACCTTCTTCTTCCAACAAAGCTGTTACGAAAGCTTCACTGTCAACAATTTTGACACCACTTTTCGATGTTTTACCAATACAGTCATGAATAGATGGAAATAAGTAAAAAGCACCTTCTGGTTTAATACAACTGAGCCCTGGTGTACTATTTAATAATTCTAAAACGATATCACGGCGTTTTTGATAAGTACTAACCATATCTTGCACAGATTCTTGTGATCCAGACATAGCTTCAATTGTTGCAGCTTGACTGATTGAACACGCATTCGTTGTAGATTGCCCCTGAAGCTTCATCATCGCTTTAATAAAATCTACTGGAGCAGCTGCATAACCAATACGCCATCCTGTCATAGAATAAGCTTTTGAAACACCATTCATTGTCACTGTACGGTCTTTGAGCTTGGGCTCAACCTGCACAACCGTAGACGCCACAAAACCATCATAAGTCAGCTTGCAATAAATATCATCTGTCAGAATCCAAACATTTGGGAATTCTAATAAAATATCACATAACGCCCGCAACTCTTCATTAGAATATGTCACGCCAGTTGGATTGCAGGGTGAGTTAATGATTAACCATTTTGTTTTTTCAGTAATTGCTTCGCGTAGCTGTTGAGGTTGTAATTTAAATCCTGTTGTTTTTTCATTGCAAGCCACCATTACTGGGTTACCGCCAGCCAACGTCACAATATCTGGATAAGATACCCAACAAGGCGTTGGAATGATCACTTCATCTCCGGGATTAATACTGGCCATCATAGCATTAAAAATAACCTGCTTGCCGCCAGAGGAAACTGCTATTTCTTCTGCAGTATAATCCAAACCATAATCAGTATTTAAACGATTAGCAATTGCTTGACGAACTTGTGCTGTTCCACCAACATCTGTATATTTTGTTTGGCCAGTTTGAATAGCTCTGATCCCTGCTTGGCCAATATTATCAGGTGTACCAAAATCAGGTTCACCCGCAGAAAGGCTTATAATATCGCGACCTTTTGCCTTCATCTCACGCGCTTTTGCAGAAATAACCAATGTTTGACTTGGCTGTATTTGTTTTAGACGATCCGATATAATATCCATTATAATTATTCCAAATGTAACAATAAATCCTGTATTTAAGATAAATACCAGGACAGTAATTTTAAACTTTACTATTTCACAATATAAAACGGTAAAGTTTGAATTTATATAAATTCTTGGTTTTCATCAACTAGGTGAAGTCTTTTTTCAGTAATTTCATCCCAGAATAATGAAACTGATAATATTGCTGAGAAATACTATTTTTTCTTTAAGATTAATTTTGTAGTTCTTTACTTATAACACCACTTGCATTGACCATTTATCTACTCACTAAACATTTCTATATAAAAATAAACTTATATCATAATGTTTATCTTTAAACATATGCCGATAGGCAGGTTACGAATTTTCGCGCAAATATAAAGAACCAAAGTCTAACGAAACAAGCTACCTATCTCAATCTCTTTTACCTTAAATAAAAGCAAATTCACAATTATTTCCCATATATTGAAAACGGGAAATTTGCATTTCATCCATACTAATTAATATTTTTTACAAAGATTATGATATATTATCCAAAATTATAAATGATATTACATATTTATTTCATAACAAAGAGTATTCATCTGTGATTGATATTACCCACTTAACCACGAATATTATAACACTTGTTTCAATCAAAAAAGATCAAGTTCTTCCATCTTTAATCGATCCATCACTACAAGACATTAAACCTATTATTGAAGATTTTAAACAAGAATCAAAGACACTAAAAACAATTGAAAATCTTGCAAAATACTGCGCTTTTTATGAAGACTATAATCTAGCACATCAACTGTTAGATTATGCACTAGCATTATTTCCTAACCAACACCAAGATTATTATTTTAAAGCTATTTTATATTTCAAACAAAATGATATACCACAAACTTTGCTTGCTCTTAAAAATATGCTGCACAGCGTAAAAGCTTCGGAAACACAAATCACACATATTTTAAATCGTTTGAATGACAATAATAAAATAAGTGATTGTATATTTTTTATTGATAGTCTTTTAAAAGAATTTAACTTACCTCTTTCCTCTCGAGATTTTAATATTCTTATTCTTCCCTATGATATTAAAAATAAAAATAAAATTATACAATATTATTACAGCATTTTTTTTGTAATGCTTTGTAATACTCTAGAATGGAAAGACCAAGGACAATTAACAACATTATTAGATGCAGAATATCAATTAAATGGTTCCAGCCCATGGTATCATTTATGTATGGGAAAGTTAAGTTGGATATTAAATAATAGACCAAAAACTGATTTCCATTTCAAAAAAGCTAAAGAGCTTTCAATTGAACAAAATCTTATTTTTACAACTGGAGATTGTGGGGTTTATACCTGGTTATCAGATGAAGAAATACAGAACCTTCCCAGCCTTCAAAAAAATCATGACCCTTTTCAATTACAAATGTGGCAATGGTCATATGCAGATTTAAAAAATGAAAAACCTGAGATTTCAATTATTCTAGGATGTGATTTTAAATATTTTAGATATTTTCCTAAATTTTTACTTTCATTACTCAAAGCTCATATTCACAATAAATATCAAGAAAAAACAGTAATAAGTATATGTCTAGATAATCCATCGCCAGAACAAATACGCTTTTTACGTGAAACTGCTAACTATATTCATCAGCATATTCCTAATTTTTATTTAACCTTTGGTTATGGATTAAGCCCTTATCAAGATGGCGCATATTTCGCCAGTGTTCGTTATTTATTTGCCCCAGAACTATTTAACCTTTATCCAACACAAACCTTTATCGTTGATATCGATGCTTTTGCCTATGAAGATTTTTATCAAAAAGTTAAAAACCTCAAAGAACAATATGATTTTGCTTTACGAATTTTTGCTTTTGATCAACAAGGTAACCAAGTCGCTGGGGAACCTTGGTGCCTAG
>DWPH01000054.1:0-13682 GCA_018251535.1 Autochton itylus | reverse complement strand
GTAGATAATATTCATAAAAAAGTATAATCTACATCATTTCTCAGACGAGAGTCAATACCGACAAGAGGACAGCAACGGTTTCCTCTAGTAACTTACATAATTTTAAACATATTACATTTTTATGAACTGCAATAGTGAAAGGATAAGTGGGTGGAGAACGTTTTTCAAAATTATCGTAAGCGGCTGATGTTTTTCTGGTCTTTTCTCTTCATAACATTCGGCCGACTAACTAAAATCAAATTAATTAGTGCAAAATTATTGGTTATGTAGACAATCAATAAAAGCGTCACCATAGTTCAATTTATTTTAATTTTTTTTTATCACTAACCTGCATTTGCATCATTGGTTAAAATTACCGAACTTAAGTTAACAGTCATTTTAATAGAATTCTGAAAGACCATTTGATTCTATTTCAAGTGTTATTTTTATTGTGCAATACAATACGAGAATTTGGATATTATTAATGTAGTAGTTTAGACTCAGTTTTGCAGCTTTTGTTGTGGGGCAGTGCTGCTGATATATGTAGACTCTATTTTTATTTTACAAAAGAGAGCAATACCGCAATATATAGTCAACGATGTGGTGAGTCTCTCAAAGAACTATTTCGCACTATTGACATTTTTATGCGAATATTATGTATGTAAGAATATATAGTCATATGTTGGATAAAAATAGTGACCACCGTAATTTTAATTCCAGAAACAAAAATATACTGGCAGTACCTAAATATAGATTATGTAAGGTGGCGAAATCTTTTATGGGTAACTGAATTCGCTACTATAATAAAATATCGGACCATGTCACGAATTTCACAGAAAGGAAATTTAAACAAGTCATCAAACAAATACCATGTGAAAAGCGTACTATAAAGTAAGTGATTATTTGACCGATAATACAGTGTGATCTGAAGTCGCTCCAGCTCAACATGCTTCATTAGTGTAATTTGATTTTGTAAATGAAACCTATTTTAAACAGATGTATGTTATTGAGTTTTTTTCGCCGTTTCTCCATAACGAAACACCTAGCGATGTGGTGGTAGATTTAGTTAATGTGACGCCTAAAAATAATTCTAGAAAGGATAATATACTTTGAATAAAATAATTTTGATTTTGATTTTTGTAAATTGGATCGTATACAATTCGGTATTAAAAATGTACAGAAGGCCTCAATAGTAGCTATGATTGAAATAATTTTAGTTTGTCATTAATAAAGTATCGATTAGGGCGTATACAATCTATCTGTCGTCCTTTTTGATAATAATAGAGTTTCAGCATTTACTGTTCGTTTTTGTGGGTATATGACAACCGTGGCCCGGGCGACCGAGCCGCCCTAATGCCAGCTGCGAGCCACTCTAATTATTTGATTTATCGAGAGCAGTTTATCGACTAATCCTTTTTACGTAGCCCATTAGTTGGTACTATGATGGAATAGTTTTGTTTGGTACTTTAGGGGTTTTGGTTATGTGGGAAATTTATGAATTGATAGAATATTTATGTATTGTAGGATAAATTACGTATATGATTTCGCACAGCATCTCACTTGTCATAAATAATGTTATATATCTAAGTATATAAGTCAAGCTACATACAATAACCAGTATTATAAGTGTGCGAGTGAATCACGAAAGGTTGCAAAAACCTTAGCATGTCAGAATCTATGAAGTAGCTCTACAGCTTCCTTATTCTGCTAAGAGATTTTTAACCGACTTTCTTACGGAAAGAGGTGATCTAGTCTATTCTTCGTGTAGTTTTTTATGTATGTTCAGCGATAATTTCGCAATGCCGCGACCAATCGACATGATTCAAATGTCGTTGTATGCGTTTAGTTCCACAGGGGGTCGCATTTCGTGGAAATGTACAATATTTTCGTAAATTTTCCTGCAAAATCGGAAAGACACTATTCCTTAAAATTGTGAATAACTCGGTTATTTATGAACTATTTCTTTTTTTTTAATTTCATAGAAAATTTCATAACGGAACTTTCGTTCCTGGGCATAGGTATGATCCGATCCGATTATAAACACTTTGAGTTATACTCGTACGATCATCATACATACATCACCGCCCCTGTATTTTTTTAATAATTTAGGATAACTTTGCTTCTGCTTGCTCAATCTTCATGAAACTTGGAAGGTACATTGAGTATCAAAGATGACATTATGTGGTGAAAAGTTAACCTTTCATTCTTCGATGCAGGAGTTCTATTGTTACAAATATAAAAAAAAACTGTTTTTTTATTATCATATAGTAAAAATCATTCAACACATTTTATTAATTGAATTAATTAAAATAAGTTTTCCAAATAACAAAGACAATGTTGATATTCATCTGATAACAATGAACGAATATCAGCTCGGTGAGATTCATCAATATGTGGTCGATGTGTGCTTTTTGTCCAAATATGCATGTTCGTTGTACAGTGCGGTTTAGTGAGTAGTGGGCCCGGCGCACTAGCCCACCGTGGCAACAGGGGGTGACAGCGGCCCTTCCTCCTCATACTTTGCTGACCCTTTAATGTTTCATTTCTTTGTCTTTTGCATTTCATTTGTTTAGTTACAATTATGTTCTACGCCAATTGGATTTAAATTAAATATACAAATATATGATTGTGTCTGTATATTACAATAAAGCCTAATACTTTTTATTAATATAACAATGGTTTCTGAATCAAACAAACGGAATCGGTGTAATGTTTAACTAATATATATGAATAATGTACAATTGATTATGTTAGCCATTGTTTTAAACGAAAACCGTTAATTACTCCCACATTATAAATGTTAGTGAATTCCAAATCGGTACACGAGTATACTATACGGATTATAATATGTCAGTTGTCTGTTTAGTGGGCAGGGGCATTAGTGGCGAGTGCGGGGCGCGCCAGCCCCTAATGTCCTGCGGACTGCTCTGAGCGCTTGATTTAATGAGCACCGACAACGACTAATCCTTTCCACCTCGCACTAATTGAAGGTCAGCGCTTAATCACTTGAGAAATAGTCGTATTAATACTGTTCTCCTTTTTTACTGTCTGTTTAAAAATACTTGAACGCACAGCGAAAACCGGATCTTTAATTCGGAAGATGTAAGCTTATAACAGAAAGGTTTCATTTTAATTTTTTTTTCTTATGTAACCTGCAATCAGCCATTAGACTATAAGCAGATGGGTTGTATGATGTGACATGTCATCCTTCTATCTAGATGAAACCCCAGGTATTTAACACAGGATCTTTGTGGTAGGGTGTTAGAGTCTAGGTGAACTGAAGGGCAGGAAGTTGCACGTCTCAGAGTGTATGTAATATGGTGAGATTTTGGGGTGCTAGCTTTCATATGCCACTTGTTTAGCCATATGTCTGTGTTATTAAGTTGTGCTTGCAGCTGTTTGCTTGCCCTTCCTGCATCGCTATTAAATGCGAGGAACGCAGCATCGTCAGTATAGGTTGCTACTGTGATATTTGGTGTCTGGGGCAGGTCACTCGTAAAGATATTATATAGTACCGGACCAAGAACCGAACCCTGAGGTACATCTGCGTGGCTGGTATATAGGGAAGATCTGGCATCGCGGAGCTTTATTCGAAACAATCTGTGTTTTATATAACGCATCTGATTGATTTCAGGTAGAACCTCTGTTCCATACAGAATTGGTTACGAATTTCCACGCACAGTAAGGACCATGGATTCAGGTGGACGGCAAGCTCGTTTGCCACTTTTAAATAATAAAAAAAAAATGTAAACAAGTTCTAACAATTACTTTTGGTATCGTACGCAAGTTGTCTCGTAAGGTTCGATATTTATTTATGTATCTATAACTTTATAGTGTAGCACAGCTAATACACACAAACATAAGAATATAGATGTAAATTAACACTCAGACTTCGCTACCCCAACCCTGCGGATTCCCGAGCACTCGAGGACCCTTCCTCTCGGTTCTCGCCTCCGCAGTGGAACCGATTTCAAAAGGAAAACATCCCTTATTTATGAAACGTTTCAAGCAGGCGTTAATAATTGCCGCTTTTATCACTGCATCCAGCCAATTCGTGACAAATTTTATTGCTTTTAACGCTGTTTGTGACGATTGAATTGAAATATCTATGTAAAAACAGAGCTTAAGGGTTCATTTTTGGTATCATAATTGATTGCACAGTTAGAAGCTTGTTGACGTTATTCTTAGCGAAATATATTTTTTTATATAAAATTTAAGTACGAAATGAACGACAAACGAAAATGCAGTCCACCTAATTGTATCTACTACGCCCATGGATATCTGTAATAAACCTAAGATAATATTAACGTCCTACCTGTGGTCGGCAGTAGATGCATTACTATCCTCGAATGCTAGGTTGGACGGCTGCGGATAAGTATTCACTCTTAAAACTAGAAGACAGCAGTGCTTAACACTTCTGTTATTACGAAAAAAATAAGTGTGACGGTGATGCTTTCGGAGTCAAATGAAAAAGGATTATACGGCCTTCAGGTTAACGGGGTATGCGAACACAATTCAATGCAGAAACTACTACTCTGTAACCTTTATAAACTACTTTAGAAACCCATGTTTAATATATATGATGAGCTACAGTAAAATTTGAAATATCGTCGTCTCAAACATGACATCAATACCGAACACATTAACGGTATCCAAAAGCTAATCAATATCGATACAATCAACAGTAAACAATAGCTTTATTGAAACCAAACGGTCAACTTCCATCGCGTGACGATTCGATAAAGAAATAGCTTTAGAAATAGCTCAATTGCAAATTCTACGAAAGGTAAGATGATTGATGGAATTAATAATGAGATTCATTGTAAACTTGCAAACATAGAACCAGTTCGATTTGACTAGGGGGTTATCACCCTCTATTTTTGGCGTGAAGGAGTTCATGCGTATCGTGTATGGTGTGGATGCTGGCTTACTCAAACACAAGGCGACCATCTTAGTCCTCAGAAATGGCAACGTAACTGTTATTGACTTCAGGTAGAACCTTCGTTCTATATTCCGTTGGTTACAGATGTACATGGGCAACAGTGACCAATTACCTTCACGTGAACTACATGCTCGTTTGCTTCCTCAATTTTAAATAAAAAAAATGATGTGATGTTATATTGACCACCACAAACAAACTCAACATCTTGGTACTTCAAGAGATGGCTATCATTAACTTCAGCACAGTAACAGTCAAGGATACGCAAAGCAAACTGATGTAGTATTCTAAATTGCCTCTTAAGCGCCATAAATCTCTTCACGATGACATGATGAAGTGAAAATGGGAATTAAAATTACATAAATGTATTGTATACATATAAAAGTAACATTCGTACGAATTTTCACTACTCATGAGTCAAAAACCTTGTATGGCTATCTTATTATGTATTTACCGAATATGTCGGCCAATCGGTATGCAGTCTTAATCCAATAATTTTGGGTCTGACGAGTCTTAATTTCTTTACGCAATAATTTATAGTTATATATTTAATTCCTTGCACCTTCCCTCTTGATTTTTTCAGGCTTGACCTAATTACAACGGCTGGTAGCCAACTACCATAACGATAATCGCTCCATCACCGCTCGGCGCATACAAATGCATTTATAACTCAACCTACCGTAACACTGATATATTGTTATTGTATGATTACAACGTATATTATAGTACACATATGAACTGTGCGCGAAAGAGAAAGGGTACCCTTAATGGTCGTAATTACATAGACCACCCGCGAGATCTCGCTCGCACCGTACCATTAAAGAGCTTTTTGTTGAAAATGGACAATGAAGCTATCAAAAGAAATACAGTCACCGCGTGCGGCCCGAGGTGATAATCTACGACTATTAAGCGGGGTTTAATTTCGAATAATAGCATACCATCGATTGATATTCGGGTTAACGAATACATACAACTATCGATTAACCACATACCTAATTTTCGTAGGGTTTGCGCAAGATGTTCATGAAGGCACTCACAATTTTTAAAATATCGGTATAATAGCAAATTGACGATAGATATTTCGCCTGAAAAGTACTTGTCGATTATCGATTATTTATATCCCTAATTCTCCTATTCATTATGCGCAAGATAATCGCAGTAATGATACAAAAATTATCGATAAGATAAATAGAACTTAAAATTTTTGATAGCTTCATGACTTTGACATAATTAATCTTCTCGTTGCCTATTCTAAGACCGACAGTGTGATTGCTATGTTTATCGCCTTTAAATCAAGGCATTTTACAGATGGTACACATGAGTACTATGACGTCGCAAATACTTACTTTCAAACACAAATAATAATATTTTAAATGAAATTAATTAACCACGTAGTCGACATTAATATATTTTTTGTTATTAACATAATATAAACTAGTTATAATTTTAAAATGGAGGAAACCATGTAAAAACAAAATTTCACGAAAAAACAAAATAGAAAAACGGATCTTTTGTAAAGTGTTAAAAATAAAACGTAGATAACCATATTATATACCTAATTAGATACATTCATCTCATAGTAAGAATACCTCTCAGTTCACTGGCACGGCTCACTGCGCGTATCCTTTCGAAATAGCTTTTATTTTGTCTATATAGTCGCTAGATAAAGTACTGTTGGAAACGGCATTAGAAAATATAGAAGAATAGAAAATTACATTAAAAATGGAGGTATAAAATGCATTGCAGTCTATCTGCATCTTCAAAACCTTTGGTCATCTTCCAAAACATTAGTCTGGCTTCTTGATATCGATTTGATATCCGTTCATATTTTGTTTGGAGTTTGTTAAATAATTTAAGAGTAAAAGTTTCAAATTAAAAAAAATGTTTTTAAAGGAAGTGATATCCTAACCGCCAGAAAACTACACATAACAAATGTTAGGAAGAATGCCGGTAATAAAATTATACCCCTATTCATAACTAATTTCGGAATGTTGATATAATCTGAGAATTCATTAGCACTAATTTAAGCATCACAATAAATAGTCTTTTACATAAATCTAAGATGCATTCCACTTAAATTATAGCTGCATTAATAAATAAATATCATAAATTAAAATTTTAACGTTATTCATGCGATGTCTATTTGAATTGATTTGTGTCACTTGCAACATACCTTTAATAGGCTTTGAAGAATTGATTTTATTCATTTTTTTCTTATCTATCTAATATATGTATTTAAAGTAAACAAATATACATATACGCGGTGAATAGAGTAACCTCTTTTCTCTGGGAACTCCGTTAAAGAAATAGGAGTTAAATTGACTTCCGCCCTGACTGTAGACAAATTTACAATCATATTTGACACATAAGTGACCGCTCGTTTAGCTAGAGGAAGAAATACAACTGCAATCTATGAAATCTAGGTATGAAGAAAAAAAATCTTCAGTGTTACCTTTATAATTGTAACTGTAACTTAATTGTAAGACAATTAAATGAAAAACCGGTATGCAACTAATCATACACATTTATATGCAAGCGCGAGCGGGCGGCTGTTTACGCTTTTTATGCCCTGTTCGTTTGTCGGCCGCTTTTATTTTATAACAATGTGCAGAGAATGCTGTAATGGCAACAATTGCAGAATAAACGTTCCTGGTGTTGTTTTAGTTTTCTTTGTTCTAACGGAAATCCCGCACAATGGTAAATGGAGCAACAATCACAAACTATTCAAAGGTTACACCAGATCAAATGAATTCTTTGTATTTCACTTACAGTGAATACTCCATACACAAAAATAATAATAATTATATATCATTAGTTATTGTCCCGTTGATTTCGAAAATGGCTTGAATTGATTCAAAATATGACATGTCAAACTTTATTGACATGAACATCTACTCGACACTCCAGAAATTAGTAAGGTACCTCCGTTACTGAATGACGAAAACTTTACGAACTTGAAATACACCTGAAATTGTTAATCAGGACAAAAATATATGGTTAAAGCTAAAGGTTGTAGAACCCTTGAACCCTAGAGGAAAACCTTTCTTCCGTTTTACAACAGTAGTGTTAAGAGCTGGTATTTGTAGGGTGTGATAAGGGAAGCATACTTATCCGAGGCGTTCCAACTTAGTCCTCAGGGATAGCAACGCATTTATGATCGATCTCATCATTTCATTTAGGTTTCTTTACCAAGATTCATGGGCGGCAACGGTCACTTACCATCAAGTGGATTGCTCGTTTTCTACTTCTAAATTGATACAAAATATGGCTTACAAAAGCAGGAGTAAGAGGCGCAACGATGGATCCAATCCTCCCCATCATAGAGGAGAAGGCAAATAGGCTGTGGCGATACTTGGTAGGGTACAGCTCCGCCGTGTACACGTAGATGGAAGTCATCACCATCGCGATGCTGTACTTGCCGATCAAGTACACCGTCAGGGATACACCGTACATATCTGTAAGATAATTAAGTTAGTAGAACTTAAGTTCAACTTCAAGGTCGCAGAACCAGTACGATTCGACCGGGAAGTACTATCGTCACACCTATTTCTAACGTTACGCTTTACGTTTCATGTGTTTCGTTAGATGAGTGTGATTGCCGGCAGGCTTCAACAGACGACTATCTTTTTCCGCAAGAGTAGCAACGCTTCGGTGATTGTCGTCAGGTAGAACCTTCGTTCGTTTGCTACTTCAGGAGTTGCAACGCGTTTGTGGCCGACCCGAAATAGAGTCCAAGGGCGGCAGTGGCCACTTACCATTAAAGGTAAGGTAGGTGGAGATTTTTTATAGTAATATGTTGATTATTTTATGTGAATTTCTAAAATATAAATAAAATAATAGTTTTACAAACTAAATAACGCTTAAGTTCCATCAACCACCTTTCAATTCCATCATCAGTATAGCTCGATGGTACAAAAATATATTATTGTCATCTAATCTACATATAATTGCTAAGTTTCATGATGATACAACAATTAAAAGTGCGTATAATTGAGATTCTTAGATTTTATTACATACGAGTATTATGTTTCTGTTCGATCTAACAAGAGCGTGTTAAAACTGTACACAAATAGCGCTGCAGGAACTCCTCTTCCGACTAAACAAGTCATATTAAAGTATTAGTAGAGCTGTCACATTCATTTGGTTTAGAAACTCGTTGAAATCTTTGCTTACAACTGGGGGACAGGGCACAGAGCGAGCACGTGTCGGGTGTTATTAAACTGAACACTAGGTCTCTGAGATCGCTTAACGTGTATTCCGAAGCTGTTACCTCTTGAACTCTCGAACCCGGTGATGTTCAATTATGATTAATTTAGTAAACAAACATGTATAACTTACCCTCTGGCATGAAAATGTATCCAATTTGGCAAGCAGCGCAAACCCAGAATGATCCAATAAGCACAGGTTTTCTGCCAATGCGGCCCATCAGGAGCACCGCCGTCCAGTAGCCAGGGATCTCGACCGCCGATACCGCCACGTAGTTCAAATACCGGTTGCCGGACATGTTCACCGAATTAATGGACATTCCGTAGTAAATAAACGTCGTCGTAATCCACCACACCGGTGACGTCAGAACCCTCACCAGAATCACCTTGTGTCGGAACACTTGGACTATCAGCCACGGCTCTTTCTCTTTATCCTTCTCTTCCAACGCCTTATTTCTCTTTTCTTCCTCGGCGTTTTCTCTCAGTAATTGCAACGATTTGTCCGATAATGTCTTCTTGTTGATTCGAGCGACCTGTTTCAACACAGCTTCAGATTCGTCGTACCGTCCCTTGCTCATGTACCACCGTATGGATTCAGTAACGAGCCAGTAGTAGGATATGGTGACAAGCATAGGGATGTAGAGCGTGAGGGTGAGGTTTCTCCAGTTGGGAACGCCCCACGCGATGAGCCCCAGCGTGATCTGGCCCAAGGAGAAGCAGGTGTTCATCGAGGCGCCGGCTGCCACCCGGAACTTGGGTCCCATTAATTCCATCACTAGAAAATAATATAAAACCATTATACATTAAGTGTGTATTCAAATTATATGAGATTGTAGGTACTAGGTATATAATTTTCTGATGATTTTTTTTTGTTATATTGAAATAGCAAACGATGGTACCACCTGATGGTAAGTGGCACTGCCGCCCATGGTACCACCCCTGTCGAATCGTCCTACCATTCTATAACCTGGAAAATTAAAATAAAGATATCACACCAAGCGACACGTCAAAAATATTATTTAATAGTGGTATAATTAAGATACGTTAAAGTTGTGTTGATTTACATAAAATTAACACATCCTACATTTACTTATTATTTAATTTTATTACGCATTTTTATTCCTATTTAAACTTTTCGTCCTTTAATGTTTCAGGAACGTTTATCAAAAACCTTAGGTAGCTGACACACCAGCTCACATTCCGTTTCTGGTTCACATCGCCGACGTGAAGAGGCGCTCGCTCGCCTGTTACCTCCCTAAGGTGTAAGGTCCCTTGGTTATATGTCCAGCAGTGGAACAATAAGGGGTTGATTATTATTTTTTTATAAATTTGAAGTAGCAATCGAATCTGCAGTCCATCTGATGATAAGCGGGCATTGCAGCTTATCTGTACACAAAAAATAAAACCGACTTCCATATCACAAAAAGTAAAAAATAATTTAAATGTTGAAATGAAATCAAACGACAAGTCGTCGGTGCCAAACGCTACATTTGCACTATTCTTATCTGATGTAATCTTACTTACCATTCATTATGGACTAATTATATTGCGCTATACATGGGATTAGCTTTGTTTGTTTGTTTGGCACCGACTTCTATATATATGTAAATATACAATATATGAAGTGAATATATATATGTAAATATACAATATATGAATGTATATTAAAATTGCTAGTTGACATCAGATTTACCCACAGGGGTTATCTTTGATCATCAAGTAATCTTAATGAGTGTAGAAATCATTATTACCCAAACTAGGCAAGCAATGCAAGAATTATTTCACACAACCATAATGCTACTCTCTCTAAACAGTACAATATGGTAACTGTCTAACATTAACGAGTTCCAAATATTGGTATAACCGTCTCTTTCTTGGGAAATAATTCAAATTTAACCACCGGACGTGTGTTGATTCACCGAGCCTCTAATTTCGGACTAAGTTTTTGCTTCTCCACTGTTTTTGGTATGTAATTATGTGTGTCTAAGATGGTGATGCGTGAGTATGGCGACGGCTTCGTTTAAGTCTCAAGAGGACTACTTACTTTCAACACCATATGATTTCAGACTCCCAATATCGCGGAGATTGTGTTTTTTTATAATATTGAAGTAGGAAACGGGTATACGGTCCAGCTGATGGTAAGCGATCACTGCTGGCCATGGACACTTGTAAACAACTTCATATAGGACAGAGGTTTTACCAAAAATCAATCACATATGCGTTGCCACTCCGGACTAAGATGATCGCCTCGTGTTTAAGACTGTCGGTAACGACACCCTTCCAACGAAACGCAAGAACTGCTTACGTTAGAAATAGGTGTGACGGTGGTACTTCCCCGATCGAACCGTACTGATTGAACCATTAGAAAAGATATATGTGATAGAAATATACATGCAGTCTAGTCGACACAATCTCGGTAAACGAAAAAAGCGACTCCATACTTTCCTATCGCTCATCTCACTAACGATACAAGATTCGGTGCAGCATCCGGCGATTACACCCATCTGGCTTACTTATACTGACGCACGCAGTGCAATTGTACATACCTTAATTCGACTATGTGACCTCTTTACTGCGTGCCTTCCTATATGAGTATAAAATTAAAGATGCCAATAACATTTGCTCTTTTTGATAACTCAAACTCTCTTCTAAAAACATAAAATAGTGTTTTAGAAATGCAATCTCATGATGAGTTGCGAGAGGTCGACACATTACTCTTTGCGCACTGGTGATCGATTTAAGCTGATTATATGTTCTGAACTTGTGACGTTTACGCCAACCTTATTAGCACCATGGAACGCCCTCTGTCTACAGTGAGTCGAGATGTGAGGAAGAACCAAGGGCTTGAGGTTGGACCGCAGTGCGGACGCGAGTAATGGCTACACCAGTCTTCAGTGAAGTATCGGAGAGTAGCTTCATCAGGGTCAAGAAGTGTTGTTACGCTACGATGAACTTGATGAAATCTGACAGAGTTCACAGAGTTCACATTTTCAAGAACTGTCAGTTACGATTCCTCAAAATGTTTTCTTTTACCGTTAAAGCAAGTGATAATTAATTTTTAATACTCACATGATTTTGGAGTTAAAACACGTGATTTTATCAAGATGAGGAGATACTGCCTTCACATCTATTTCCAGCGTGATGCAGTTCATGTGTTTCCTTGGACGGTGGTGGATGCCAGCGCATTTAAACACGAGGCGAACATCAGTCAGAACAGTTGTCTTTAGGAGTGGCAACGCACGTGTGATTCACTTCAAATAAAAGTCTAGTTCTGTATGGAGTTACCGAAGTGACCAGTGACCACTATCAGGTGGACTGAGTTTTCGTTTGCTAAGTGCTTCAATATTATGTAAACGAGAAAAAGTGAGTTATAGTGAGTACTTTAGTTAATTCTCTATATCGACAAACTTGTACAAGGTCTAGGTACATCCCTGTAGTTCCGGGACTAGAACAGGGCTACGATGCCCTCTGCCTGTCAGAAGAGCCGACTAAATGGGGGTTTCCAGGGTTGCGGGAGGCAAGAGTGGGAATTTGAACCGTCCGGACAGCGACCCCGGGAATGACGGCGGTACGAGTATGTGTGGCAGCGTACTGTGGTAAACACCCAACGGTGCGGAGAGCACAAGGTCACGCCTGGGAAGAGCCCGACGAGGCAAAGCACTCAGAGGACTCCAGTTGCGATCCATTGGAGATCCTGGAGTCCTCTTCGTAGTGTTGACGATAGCCATCGGGTGATTTTAGTGTAATAAAAATCCCACATAACTTTTTGAGGGTGAAAACTCCCCTCGAAAAAAGGTACATAATTTTAAAGACAAAGTTTCGGTAACCAAAACTCAAACATTTCAGCGTACGACCAATTATACACCGCCAATCGAATAGAATGCTTTGCTGTGTATTCAACCGACGGTAATGGGGTTTTCGTGTTGTACCGACATCTCGGTAATATTCAAATTGACCAGCGAAATAACAGGTAGATTCCAATGCGCTCTACTTGTATTTGAACACTAATTTTGGAGGTGACGCTTTCATTGAATACCTACTCTTCGGAATTCGTAATTCATTTATATTTGTCTTGGAGATTCTGGAACGAGTTTGTCGGACAATTGAAGTTATAAATTAAATCAAAATCAAATTGTATAGAACAGCTTCAAAATTTTGTATAAAATTAAAGGAGTAAACGAGCATGCCATCCACCTTCTGGTAAGATGGTAAGAGGACTAAATCCCCAATCGCAACACTGGTCCAGCGAGTTTCCTTGTCTTATCTATAACTAAAACTAATTACGGTAAAAGATGCATTACTTTTGAATGAGCAAATGTTTACTATAATACCGTCACATAAAAATATCAACTCATTTAACGTGTTCAAGAAAAATCTCTACGAAAACTTTACGGCTAATTACAAGGAATACGTTATGTACGCAAGAAATACACAATAAGTACCTACCTAATAAGACAGCGAACGTAGTTATAATTATTGTAATATTAACTACATTCTCATATAAGCGACAACTAGCGATAGACTACCTTGTTCAGGATTTTTCGATATGATAAGGGGTG
>DWPH01000053.1:0-13763 GCA_018251535.1 Autochton itylus | reverse complement strand
TCGTTTAAAAAATCTTGCTAGTCAGTTCATTCCTGGGCTGCGCCCATTAAACCCTAGCCAGTTTGTACAAATGGCTGCTGTTAGCACGACGCTTCCGCCGATTATAAAGACTCAAGAAAAAGACAAAACACGTGAAGATTTAGTTAAAAATGTTGCCCAAAATAATGGGCAGCCTACACCTATTATTGCTGATACTTCATCTGATAAAACCGAAGAAAACAAAAATACATCACCAGCGCTTATTGCCAAAAATACTGAGAGTTCATCTCCATCTGTAACACAAGCTAAACCTCAACAAACGGCCAAACCTGTTGTTGTTGCTAAAAACAGTGTGAAGGTTGAACCTGTAACTACTCCAGAGCCTGTGCGTCGTAAAAAAGTTAAAACCACTGAAATCGCTGATGCAACAGATGCTATCGAAGCACAAAATCTAAAACCACAAACTGTTAAAAAACCTATTATTGCACCAGCTAAAAATAATGTCGTTACTGAGCCTGTAGTTGCGCCTGCACCAATACATCGTAAAAAAGTTAAAACCACTGAAATCGCTGATGCAACAGATACTATCGAGACACAAAATCTAAAACCACAAACTGTTAAAAAGAATCATATCCAGAATGTTTCTTATAATATTCAAAGTGATAATCCTTTCTCTCATAATAAAGTTGCACGTCCAAAACAGACTGTTTCTAGTCCAACCAATACAACGAATAATGAAGCTTCACTTGAGAAAAAGCTCTCTAGTAAACCAACACAACCGACGTCAACCATTGCCCCAAAAAAACGTCCTGCTACGATCAAAGTTGCACGGAATGACAGTAAAAAAAGTAACTATACCGAATCTGCTTTAGGTGGTAACGCTGACGAAGCTCTTCCTGCGCCTGTTCCTTTCGCTCATTAATTATCAAAGGTTGTATATAAAGCGATGCAATACAGGGATGATCAGAGGTCTAATCCTCCGCGTAGAAAAATGCAGGAAAATAATTCTGAGCCAAAGCTAAGCAAAAGAGAAAAGAAAAAACAATACAACAAAATGGATAAAACCAGAGCCCGTCTGCTGATCGCAGCATGTGGCTTTTGTGCTTTATATGGTGCTGTGGCATTTAAGTTAAGTTTAGCTACTATTCTTATGCCTCTTGCTCCACAAAAAAATCAAATTGCACCTCAAGTTCCTGCTATTCCCAAGAGCGATCCTAAGGGAGTAATGTCAGGTGATTTTTCTTTACCTCAGATAATAAGAGCTTCAATTATTGATCGAAATGGTCAAATTTTAGCTATTTCATTACCTGTTGCACAAGTTTACGCAAACCCTCTAGAGATCATTGAACCTACTGTTGTAGCCAATAAACTAAAGGAGATACTTCCCTCACTTGATGTTAATAAAACAATAGAGCGTTTATCTTCGCGCAAACAGTTTATTTATGTTGCGCGCGACATCTCTCCACAACAAGAAGTTGCTATCAATAACTTAGGTATTCCAGGATTATATTTCGAAGCCGGTGAACGCCGTCGTTATCCATTGGGAAGGCTTGCTTCTCATATTATGGGTAGTGTTGATATTGATGATCATGGGATTGCTGGCATTGAGAAATTTTTCAATGAACGTCTTATGGAAAATCGTCATCCATTAAGATTATCTATTGATACGCATGTGCAAACTGTTGTCCAAGAAGAGGTTGAGGCTGCAAAAAATAAATTCCAAGCAGAAGCCGCTTGTGGAATTGTTATGGATGTGCACACAGGAGAAATTCTAGCAATGATTAGTTTGCCAGATTATGATTCTAATCAATTCAGTAAATCATCTCCGAACTCACAGTTTAATCGCGCCACTAATGGAATGTATGAGCCAGGATCTACCTTCAAACTACAAAACGTAGCCATGGCATTAGAGTTAGGCGTTGTTCGCGTTTGGGATCGTTTTGCAACCGCTCCTATACGTGTGGGACGATTTACTATTAAAGATTTAAAAACAGATCATTTCCCTCCATATTTATCTTTACCTGAAGTGATGGCTTACTCATCTAATCCTGCCTCTGCACATATCGCCCTAGATGTTGGAGCAGAAAGGCAAAGGGAATGGATGCAAAGAATGGGATTTACCGCCCGCGTTCCTATTGAACTACCAGAGGCTGGTCGACCCATTGTTCCTGCTGCCAAAAACTGGGGTATTTCAACTGTGATGACAATTGCTTTTGGTCATGGTATTGCTGAATCTCCACTTGCAATTGTCAGAGGAACCGCAGCTACTGTAAATGGTGGGATTCTAGTCAAACCAACTTTATTATCTTTGCAAGATATCAGTAACAATGATCCATCTGTGCAACCGCAAGATCCCAACCTGCCCCCGCCAAAACCACAAGCTCAGGGTGAACGTGTTCTTTCTGAAAAAACTTCCGAGCTTTTAAGAAAAATTTTGCGTTTAGACGTAACCAAAGGGACTGGCAGAAATGCAGAAGTGCCAGGATATTTTGTTGGTGGAAAAACAGGTACCAGTGAAAAAGTCAGTAAATCTGGGGGATATTTAAAACATGTGAATGTTTCTGCATTTACGGCTGTATTCCCGATGAATGATCCTAAATATGCAGTCTATGTGATGCTTGATAGCCCTAAACCAACCAAAGAAACTCATGGTTGGACAACGGCTGGTTGGAATGCTGCCCCAGCTGTTTCTAAAATCATTGGACGTATTGGCCCTATCCTTAATCTGTTTCCAAATACAAAGGATACTGCCATTATTGATGCTCAAATGGCTATTCCTTTGCGTCCTCCTGTTCCTAGAGGTATCAGAGCATTGGGTCCAGGAAATGATCCAGGCGATCCTCGTCTTAATCGTCAACAATCCAATGAAAAACCAAAAAAGAAAAACACCGTCACAACATCTTCAACAAGACAATAATAAAGCCTTTTATCATGATCTCTCTTAATAGCCTGCTCCATGATGTGCACTTGCCCATTATAGATCAAGATATCCACCTAACGGGAATAACCCTTGATAGTCGCAAGGTCAAAGATGGATACTTGTTTTGTGCCCTACCTGGCACGCACTCTAATGGATGTGTCTATATTAAAACGGCTATTGAAAAAGGTGCAAAAGCAATATTACTACCCACAAATGTGGATTTTCCTGAAACTGAAGGTTGCGTTTATATTTATAATGACAATCCACGTTATGTTTTTTCTTTAATGGCGGCTTTATTTTATCCAGAACACCCGAAGCATCAAATCGCGATAACTGGGACAAACGGTAAAACTAGTACTGCTGATTTTGTTCGCCAATTGTGGATTTTACAACATTATAACTCAGCAACTATTGGTACCCTAGGCGTTATCAGTAACACTGACTATCATTATACAGGGCCTGTTCTGACTACTCCAGATCCGATTACCTTGCATCAAATTCTAACAAACTTGGTTAAACACGATATACAATATGTAGCATTAGAGGCCTCATCTCATGGGCTGGATCAATATCGTTTAGATGGATTAACCTTGGAAGCTGGTGGGTTTACTAATCTTACTCGTGATCATCTAGATTATCATCATGATTTTCAACATTATTTAGAAGCCAAATTGCGGTTATTTAACCATATTTTACCGATTGGCGGTATTGCAGCTGTTAATGCAGATATGGATCAAGATGCCTTAAGACAAATTAAGCAAACTATACAGGAGCGACAGCAAAAACTTCGCTTAGTTGGTGAGCAAGGTGAGTTTTTAAAACTGATCTCTGTGACACCACTTCCAGAAGGGCAAAAGCTAGAGATTCAAATAATAACTGGAGAACAGATCTCGGTAACACTTCCTTTACTTGGACGATATCAAATAGATAACATCTTACTAGCCATAGCATTAATTGCCAAAGACACCACCGATGTAAAAAACCTCATCTCTTTACTTCCTCAACTTAAAGGGGTTAGAGGGAGAATGGAGCAAGCAGCTATTTTACCAAATGGTGCAGCAATATATGTTGATTATGCCCATACACCTGATGCATTGGCACATTTATTGCAATCTTTGCGCCCTCATACTCACCACAAGCTTTATATTATTTTTGGTGCAGGCGGAGATCGTGATACAGGCAAGCGCCCTTTGATGGCACAAGAAGCTCAAAAATATGCAGATCATGTCATTATCACCGATGATAACCCCCGTAATGAAAATCCCGAACTTATTCGAAAGCAAGTCAAAGTCGGTGCTCCTGATGCGCTAGAAATTGCAGGGCGAGAAGACGCTATTGCACAAACTATAAAAAAGCTACAAAAAGATGATATCTTAGTAGTAGCAGGAAAAGGACATGAACAAGGCCAAATTATTGGCAACACTGTTTATCCTTTTGATGATGTCACGATAATCCAAAAATATGCGAGCCGTTTATGACTCTTTTATGGACTGAAACCGACCTTGTTCACGCAACCCAAGGTTCGTTCTCTTACACTTGTCAAATCAAGGGCACAGGGATTTCTATTGATACGCGCACCCTTGAAAAAGGAGATATCTTCATTGCCATTATTGGTGAGAATAGCGACGGTCATGCACATGTGCAAAAAGCATTAGAGCTGGGAGCATCTTGCGCGATTATCAGCCATCCTATTGCAGAACTATCAGAAGATTCTCCTGTTTTATATGTTAAGGATACATTACAGGCCTTAACAGATATCGGCTATTATGGTCGTAAGCGTTTTACAGGTAAAGTTATTGCAGTTACGGGTAGTGTGGGTAAAACCACGACCAAAGAAATGCTTAAAACAACTTTATCAGCTTTTGGCAGCGTGCATGCCGCAGCAGGATCGCATAATAATCATTTAGGTGTTCCATTGACTTTGGCACGCCTGCCAAATGATACAGATTTTTGCGTTTGTGAAATTGGAATGAATCATGTTGGGGAAATTGCACCATTAGCAAAGTTGGTTAATCCTCATATTGCCATTATTACCGAAGTTGCTTCATCGCATCTTGGATATATGCAAAACCTAGATAATATCGCCAAAGAAAAAAGTCAGATTATAACAACCCTGCCCACTCAAGCTATTGCCTTAGTTCCAGATACGATTTATGGAATGTCAAATTTCCAGCAAGTCGCCCAACAATATCAAGTGCGGTTAAAAACGGTTGGTTTATCTGAAACTGCATCAATACAACTCAGCAATATTGAATTATTCCCGCAAGGATCAAAATTCCAAGCTGTCTTGCACAATCAAGAATACCAATTTACTCTCTCCTCACCTGGAAAACATTTAGTGCGTAATGCAGGTTTGGTTATTGGTGTAATAGAGAGCCTAAATCTGGATATTAAACGCTCTATTACTGCTTTAGCTGCATTTCAAACTGGCAATGGCCGAGGAAAAATCTTACCTTTACAGCCTATTAATGGGCTTGTATTAGACGAGAGTTATAATGCTTCCACCCTTTCTATACACACGGCATTACAAACTTTATCTATATTGGCTCCAGCAAGGAAAATTGCAATATTAGGAGATATCAAAGAATTAGGTGAGTATAGTCAGTCTGAACATCTCTCTTTACTTCCTCATTTAACCACACATGCTGAGCTAGTTTTCTGTTGTGGTGAAATGATGAAAATTGTATTTGAACAATTGCCTCTCGCCTTACAAGGTGCTTGGCGTGCGACTGCGCAAGAATTAATTCCTGTAATCCAAGAGCGTTTGCAAGAAAATGATACTCTTTTGATTAAAGGCAGCAACTCTATGCGTATGAATATAATTGTTACAGCTTTAACTGCTCCAGCCATAAGGAAAAACTAATGCTATATGATCTGATAACGCGTTTTGGGTTGGAATATATTTCTCCTTTCAACCTCTTTCGCTATATTACATTTCGTGCTGGAGCTGCCTGTTTTACCGCCTTTTTCCTAAGCTTATGGATTGGCCCCTATGTTATTGCCAAACTCCATAAAATTCAACGTGATGGACAACCTATTCGTGCTTTGGGACCAGAGCGTCACATCAAAGAAAAAGCTGGAACGCCCACGATGGGCGGAATTATGATGCTTTTTACCCTGACTTTTTCCACCTTGTTATGGAGTGATCTTTCCAACGGTTTTATGTGGATTATGTTATTTGTAACACTGGGCTTTGGGTTAATTGGGTTTTTTGATGATTATCAAAAATTAGCTAAAAGAAACACAGATGGTCTTTCTAAACGCACACGTTTAGGGGGAGAGTTCTTGATCTCTGCCGTTGCAGCCTTTGCTTTACAAGCAATAACTCCACCAGATATCGCCAATCATGTCGCTTTACCTTTTTTTCAAAATCTTATGATTCCCCTAGGATATTTCTTTCCTATTTTTGGAATGGTCGTTATCGCAGGGTTTGGAAATGCAGTTAATTTTACCGATGGACTAGATGGGTTAGCCATTGTTCCTGTTGTTATTGCATTCTTGGTCTTTGCGTTGATTGCATATCTTGTCGGAAATGCAGTATTTGCCAAATATTTATTCTTACATTTTGTACCACAAACAGGAGAACTTGGGATTTTCTGTGCAGCAATTATTGGTGCTGGGTTAGGATTTTTATGGTTTAATGCTCCTCCTGCTTCTGTTTTCATGGGAGATACAGGATCCTTAGCCTTAGGTGGGGCTTTGGGTGCTGTTGCGGTTGCTGTCAAACATGAATTCGTTCTATGTATCGTCGGTGGTTTATTTGTCGTTGAAACATTATCTGTTATTATACAGGTTGCTTGGTATAAACGTACAAAAACCCGCGTATTTCTGATGGCACCTTTACACCACCATTTTGAGAAAAAAGGCCTTTCAGAATCAAAAATTGTTATTCGTTTTTGGATTGTTGCGATTATGCTGGGTCTTATTGGTCTAGCCACATTAAAGTTACGGTAATATGAATTTTTCATCTACTCTTTTTCATAATCAACACTATGCCATTCTGGGGCTGGGCAAAAACGGTATTGTTGCTGCCCAACGCTTATTGGCAATGGGTGCAACAATACAAATTTGGGATGATCAAGAACAAAAAAGAAATGATATCCCCTCAGAGCTCAAACCGTATGTTAAATCGTTTGAAGATTTACAAAATTTTAATGCGCTGGTTATGTCTCCTGGTATTCCACATCTTTTACCCAAAGCACACCCTATTGCCAAACTTGCAATTGAGCAAAGTATCCCTATTTTTTCCGATGCAGAGCTTTTATATCGCGCGGTCAAAAAATCTGGATCAAAAGCACGTTTTGTGGCTATAACAGGCACAAATGGCAAATCCACAACAACAGTTTTATTAACGCATTTACTCAATGAAGCAGGTATCCCTGCAATGGCTGGTGGAAACTTGGGTCCTGCTGCTTTGGCATTACCTTTATTAGGGGATAATGGGGTTTACGTTCTGGAAATGTCTTCTTATATGCTTGAACGTTTATCAGAATTTACCGCTGATATTTCGTGCTTGTTAAATATGACCCCAGATCATCTGGAACGTCATGGGGATATGCAAGGATATATCAAAGCCAAAAGTCATATTTTTGATCGCCAATCTTCTACTGATCTGGCTATTATTGGCGTCGAAGATGATATTTGCAGCCATATTGCCCAAACGCTAGGTAATCAATCCAAAGTGCAAATTCAAACCATTACAGGCATTGATAAAAAAGCCGATTTTTGGGTAAGCAATCATATTTTACGTGACAAACAGAGCCGTATCGCAGATCTAACAAGTGCGTTTTTACTGCCTGGGGGTCATAATGCACAAAATGCTGCGGCTGGGGCAGCAATGGCTTTGCGTTTAGGTCTCAGCAAAACACAGATACAAACTGGATTAAACTCGTATCAAGGCCTAGCACATCGTCAACGTCCTGTGGCCACTATTCATAATATAACTTTTATTAACGACAGCAAAGCGACAAACGCCGATGCTGCTTCAAAAGCATTAACTTGTTATGACGAACTGATTTGGATTGCAGGAGGATTGGCCAAATCCAATGGCATTGACGATCTAGTGCCTTTTTTTACGCGTATCAAGTTGGCTTTGCTGATTGGAGAAGATGCACAACTCTTAGCCAAGACCTTGCAAGCACATCATGTCTCTTATAAAATCGTGAAAACCCTTGAGCATGCAGTTCCTGAAGCTTTTAGATATGCACAAACACATCATATAAATACAGTTTTACTGTCTCCAGCATGTGCCAGTTTTGATCAATTTAGCAGTTTTGAAGAAAGAGGTGATCATTTTGCCGAACTTGTTATGCAGCTTTCATCTTCACTTTCTTAAGTCATCCAAGAATTAAGGGTCCAAATTAATGTCAGGAATTTCCCGCACTGATAATTCGTTACTTGCACGGTGGTGGCGTAATGTTGACCATTGGACGCTTGGTTCTGTAGGCCTATTAATTGGTTTTGGTTATATTTTGATGATGGCAGCAAGCCCTGCCGTGGCTCAACGTATTGGGGCTTCAAGAGATGTATTTATTTTCAAACAGGTCATGTTTCTCAGCATTGCAGCTTTGACTATTATTGTTGTTTCAATGCTGTCAACTGAAGGGATAAAAAAACTCAGTATTTTAGGCACATTTCTTGCTATTGCCGCCACGGCATACACGTTGGTTCATGGAATGGATATTAAAGGAGCAAAACGTTGGATTGCTTTACCAATTATGTCCTTACAACCTTCTGAGTTTTTAAAACCCTGCTTTGCAATTTTTACTGCTTGGTTATTAACGCAATGGAAGATGCGTTTTTATATGCCTGGAATTCTGATTGCTTTGGGATTTTATGGTGTGATTTTATTTATTCTAAAATCCCAACCTGATATTGGTATGTTAGCCGTTATTACTGCTGTTCTGTTAACACAGCTTTTTATCAACGGATTAAACATGTTCTGGATTTTTTCTGGTTTTGGCGGGATGATTGCTGCTTTTATCGGTGCCTATATTGCCTTACCCCACGTGCGCTCACGCGTAGAACGGTTTTTACATCCCGAAGTCGGTGATCACTATCAAATTGATACTGCTTTGCGTGCTTTTGGGAATGGTGGATTATGGGGGCGTGGTCCTGGTGAAGGGCGTGTCAAAGACTTGCTACCTGATGCGCATGCTGACTTTGTTTTTGCTGTTGCTGGAGAAGAATATGGTATGGTTGTTTGTTGTATCATTATCTTTCTTTTTTGCTTTATTGTTGCCAGAACTCTGCTAAAACTTATCAAAGAAGATGATCCTTTTGTAGTTTTAGCAACCTCTGGGTTAATTACAGGTTTTGGGTTACAAGCCTTTATTAATATGGGATCAACCTTACATCTGATTCCAACCAAAGGAATGACACTGCCATTTATTTCTTATGGGGGATCCTCTGCTATATCCGTTGCTTTTACTATTGGTATGGTTCTCGCATTAACACGAAAACGGGTAGAATCTCCCAAATTCTTCAAAAATAACAATCAACCTTTTAGCAAGAGAAACCTCGTACGATGAATAAACCAAAAATCGGCATTGTTGCTGGGGGAACAGGGGGACACTTCTTTCCTGCCAAAGCATTAGCTATGCAACTTAGAGAAAGAAACTATCCGATCTTGTTTATGACGGACAAACGAATAGAAGATCCTCAATTAGCAGAATGGGATGATATCCAGCAATTCGTCATTGATGGTGGAGGAATTGCAAAAAAGTCTATTGGACAAAAAATTCATAATGGGTTGGAACTTTTAAAAGGTATTTCTCAGGCTCGTAAAATATTACAAAAAAACCCTGTAAGCGTCATTATTGGTTTTGGTGGATATCCTTCCATTCCTCCACTTGCAGCAGCACGCTTATTACCCAAGAAAAAACGTCCAAAGATTATATTACATGAAGGTAATGCCATTATTGGTAAGGCTAATGCAATGCTGTCTTACTTTGCCGATACTATTGCGACATCTTTTCCAGAGGTTACAGGGATTTCAAAAAATATTCCTGTAAAGACAACAGGGCTTCCTGTCCGCCCCGATATTACGGCACTTTATCCTTCTGTTTATCAAGCTCCGACAGATACAATTAATTTAGTAATTTGGGGAGGCTCTTTAGGGGCTAAGGTTCTAGGCGAGATCGTTCCTTATACTCTAGAAAACCTCCCTATTGAGATCAAACAAAAGCTACGTATTACACAGCAAGTGCGTAAAGAAGATTTGGATCATGTTGAGCAAATTTATAAAAGAGCACAAATCCAAGCTACCCTTGCACCGTTCTTAAAAGATGTCGCTTCTATTTTAAAACAAGCACATCTGGTTATTGGTCGTGCTGGTGGTTCCTCAGTTTCCGAATTATCCCTAGCAGGGAAACCTGCAATTTTAATTCCTTATCCATTTGCTGCAAATAAAGAACAAGACTATAATGCCAAAGCTCTTGAGCAAGAAGGTTCGGCGTGGGTAATTGATCAAAGCGAATTCTCAGTTACAGGGTTAAACGTCTTATTAACAGACTTGCTAAACCATTCTGAAAAACTAACAAAAGCCGCCCAATCCCATAAACTTATTTATCCTAATGCTGCAAAAGAATTGGCAGATTTAATAGAATCCAGTATCACCATATAAACTCCTTGACGATTATTTGAGAAAGAAAGCACCGTAATTATGAGATCTCTTCCCCTTTCGATTGGCACTATTCATTTTGTAGGAATTGGTGGTATTGGCATGTCCGGTATTGCTGAGACTTTACATTATCTGGGATATAAAATCCAAGGGTCAGATATGTCAGAAAATGCAAATGTATTACGTCTTCGTAAACTCGGCATTATTGTTCATATTGGTCACAGTGCGGAAAATGTCGGCCAAGCTCAAGTTGTCGTTATTTCTTCAGCAATCAAAAAAGATAATCCTGAAATCGTTGAAGCACGTTCTAGATTTATTCCTGTGGTTCGCAGAGCAGAAATGCTGGCCGAGTTAATGCGTTTACGTTGGTCTATTGCTGTTGGAGGCACTCATGGAAAGACCACAACTACCAGTATGGTTGCTACTTTATTAGAGTACGCAAAACTGGACCCCACCGTCATTAATGGAGGTATTATCGAGGCCTATGGCACCAATACGAGAATGGGATCTGGGGACTGGATGGTTGTTGAGGCTGATGAAAGTGATGGTTCGTTCTTACATCTTCCCGTAGTCATTGCGATTGTCACCAATATGGACCCAGAACATATGGATCATTGGGGCACACCAGAAGCTATGGAAAACGCCTATCATCAATTTGTATCCAATATTCCTTTTTATGGTTTTGCTGTTCTTTGTATAGACCATCCTGGCGTGCAAAAAATGCTGCCAAACCTTTCAGATCGCAGGCTTATTACCTATGGTTTTTCCCCTCAAGCTGATGTTCGTGCAGATAAAATTATTGCCGACAAGCTAGGTACAACTTTTGACGTTGTTGTCACCAACCGTCATAAACAAATTAACCGTCGCATTGGGCCTTTCCGTTTACCGATGCTGGGCCAGCATAACGTACAAAATGCACTGGCTGCGATTGCTGTTGCTTTGGAAATGGATATCAGCGAAGACAATATTCGTTCTGCATTTGCTGCATTTAAAGGTGTTCAACGTCGCTTTACCCGTGTTGGAGAAGTTGGAAAAATCAGCATTATCGATGATTATGGTCATCATCCTGTTGAAATCTCTGCCGTATTAAAAGCAGCACGCCAAGCAACATCTAATAATGTAATTGCCGTAGTACAGCCTCACCGTTATACGCGCTTACGGGATTTATTTACTGAATTTTGTTCTTGTATGAATGATGCCAGCACCGTTATTGTGGCAGATGTCTATGCAGCTGGTGAAGATCCTATTCCTGATTTCGATCGTGATGCTTTGATCGAAGGATTACGTGCTCATGGACACCAATCTGTAGTCGCTTTGCCTCATCCTGATCAATTGGCGGAAATGATTAATGCCATTGCAGAGCCTGGTGACGTAGTGATTTGCTTGGGGGCTGGATCAGTAACCTATTGGGCGCATGCTTTGCCCGAGCAACTTAAAAAATTACAACAAGAAAGCGCTTAAAAGGATAGCATATGCAACAAGGTCTTTTTACCAAAGAAGCATTTTCTGATTTACTGCCAAAACTGCAAGGAAAGATCAATTTTGATGTTCCTCTTAGTGCACGCAGCTGGTTCAGAGTAGGCGGAAATGCAGAAATTTTGATTAATCCTGCTAATGATGAAGACCTTGCTTATATTTTACACCAACTTCCTTTGGAGTGGCCTATCTTTACTTTGGGCGCAACTTCAAATTTGTTAATCCGTGATGGCGGTATACCAGGCGTTAATTTTCAACTCCGCAAAGGGTTTAATGAAATCATTCCTGATCAAGATGGATTTATCGTAGGTGCCGCGTGTCTTGACACGGTTGTTGCCGAACATGCCGCTGCGACAGGAATTAAAGGCTTAGAATTCTTAATTGGTATTCCTGGCTCTATTGGTGGAGCTGTCAAAATGAATGCAGGAGCACATGGTTCAGAACTCTCTAACATCCTTGACTGGGTAGAGATCATTACCCGCGAAGGCAGATTAATTCGTTTATCTGTCAGTGAGCTTGGGCTGAGCTATCGCCACTCCACTTTACCACAAGATGCCATTGTTACCAAAGCACGCCTACAAGGGCTTCCTGGAGACAAAGAAAAAATTATACAAGCAATGAATGCTATTAAAAAGCAACGAGAAGACTCACAACCCATTCGATCTCGCACAGGCGGATCGACCTTCCGCAATCCTGATCCTTCAGTTTCAGAATATAAAGCATGGCAGTTGATTGACATGGTTAGCGGCAGAGGCTTAACCATTGGTGGCGCGCAAGTCAGTGAAAAACATTGTAACTTTTTAATAAATACTGGTGCAGCGACAGCTGCTGATATTGAGAATCTGGGTGAAGAACTGAAAAAGCGCGTTATGGATCAATTCTCTATTGCACTTCACTGGGAAATCAAACGCATTGGTCGTCCATTACAACAATAAGAAAGTATTCAAATGTCCAAAAAACATGTAACCGTTCTTCGTGGTGGAATTTCTTCTGAACGTGAAGTCAGCCTAGCCAGTGGCAGCAATATTATCGAAGCGCTTAAAGAGAGTGGCTATCAAGTCAGTGATCTTGTGGCTAATGATGACCTTGAGCAGATCATTCAATGTTTAAAAGAGCAAAAACCTGATATTGTGTTTAACGCATTACATGGTCGTTTTGGAGAAGATGGAGCGATCCAAGGCGTTTTGGAATGGATGAACATCCCTTATACGCACGGTGGTATTTGTTCCTCTGCCATTGCAATGAACAAACAAATGACCCGTATTCTATTGGCTGATGCAGGACTACCTGTTGCCACAGGTAAAGTAATCCCTGTCCACGAGCTGGCTCATCAAGATCCCTTACCCTCGCCTTATGTTATTAAACCTATAGAGGAAGGCTCTTCAGTTGGGGTATATATAGTCAATGAAACAGATGCACAAGAACGAGAAAAGCACCGTCAAAAAATTATAAAAGAATGGCACTTTGGCGATAATGTCCTCGTTGAGCAATTTATCCCAGGTAAAGAATTAACTGTGTGCGTTATGAAAGATAAAGCTTTAACCATTACAGATATTTCCTCTGGCAAACATGTGTTTTATGATTATACCTCTAAATATACAGCTGGAGAATCAAAACATATTTTGCCTGCAGAAATACATCCAAAGGCTTTTCAAAAAGCTATAGATTATGCTCAACAAGCACATAAAATTCTAGGATGTTATCCTGTTTCCAGAACGGATTTTCGTTATGATAACTCACAAGAAACCTCTGATCATCCAGGCGAAC
>DWPH01000052.1:0-13788 GCA_018251535.1 Autochton itylus | reverse complement strand
TCAAGAGTGTACCGTACCTATTACGATTAAAGACATTATATAACCCTATGACAGACTGACGAGAGCGGGGCCTTAGTAATGGGGTTTCGTTGTTACCATTTGGGTACAGAACCCTAGAATCTTAAAACCAGCCAAGTGGTAGACGTCGTCGATCACAAAGGGTTCCGCCCGATCGTATAAATTTCAAAGAAAAAAATCTGTTGTTTTATATTTATTATACTTTTTCACTCAACTTATTCATATTTGCCTAACTCTACTATGTATTTGAAGTGTAGGTAGGTAGATACTGCATACGGGTCAAGCGGATTTTTTATAATCAGGTAAGTTATAACTTGAAATTGTGTAATTTTCGAAAACAAAATATCGAGCCTCTCACTCTGAGAGGAGACCCGTGCCCAGCAGTGGGACAGTAATGGGTTGATGATGATGGATGATTTCGTTTTGTAACGCCTTCTGACGCTATCTAAACATATGTACATAATTTTATTTATAATATAAATTTTATATTAACCAATAATGCGAAATAAGGATACAAATGTTAGTCTTACCTCAGGTGTTCCGGAAATCAAAATACGAGCACTTGTGCTATTGTATTATTCATTTTGAAATGAATGGATTGTACTGGTACAGAAAGGCGAGTAGCTCTGAGGAAAATGATGTATCTGTGGCATTCTGTAAACGATCGGCGCCTATCTGGTTAAGCTGATTATTACCATATTCACGGAAGTCGTTCATTGTGTGCACAACGAACGCTTCAAAGACTTATTAATTAAAACGTTATCTACCGACCATTGCTTTGTAACAGGAAGTTTTTAGCTTCAGGAACTTTGTCGGTTGTAACTTACTCTGTGTTTACTGTTACTTACAGTACAATAAAACTTCCTGTACGGACTTTGTGGTCGCAACCTGAACTTGTGTTTGTGTTAATTAGTGGTAGCTTTCCTCCAGAGTGGTTTTAAGATTGGAAGTGGGATTACATGCGTTTTACTTTTAACAAAGATTTATTGTTATACATATTTTACTGGTACGGTTTAATTTGATGACTTTAAATTGCTAAATTCCCGCGGAAATACCTCTGTATCATTTATTTCTCGCGTGAAGGATTGCCCTCTTTACGATGCAAGGGTATAGATGCCAGATGATTTACATAATTACGAGCCATCCCACACCTTCATCATGTAGTGGCTAGCTGGGCGTTTCGAAAAAACGTTCTCGCCGTAACACCAAGAGTCTCCTTTTCTGCCTCTTACGACAGGCAGGGGATACTGTACCTCTATCTACACATGTATTCTGATCCCGAGACTACGAGATGTAAGTGGGTTAAATAGTGCTTGAATGTATGCGTTATAGTCGAGAGCGTCATATTTGCGCGATGTTTAATTAAGATTTAATTTGAATTTTAGTTACACGTTGAATATTTGATTTGAAAATTTGACAATGTAAAAATAGCGAAATTATTTAGATAAGGATTTTTATGCGCGATATCACTGTGTAGCGTCAGCCGTTTGTAAATATGTTAGTTATATTTTCTATAACATTTCTTATATAAACGGTACCAATTTAGTCCTCGTGGGTATATTTGATTGGTGGTTAAGCTTGTACGGTTCGGCCTAGGAGGTACCACTGCCATGCGTTTCGTTGGAAAGGTGTGGATGTTGGCTGACATAAACACAAGGCGACGATTACCTATTCATGAAAAAAAACTGCTTTATCTTTCACTAGAGAACATCACATAGACGACACGCTTATTTAATATTTTCAAAAGCCAAAATATTTTTTTTTATTAAATTAAAGTAGCAAACGAGCATGCAGTCCACTTAATATTAAGCGGTCGCTTCCGCCCATGGACATGTAACTAAGTCCATATAGAACAGAAATTTTACTTAAAGTCAATCATTGATGCGTTGCTTCTCCCGACGACTAAGTCGGTCGCCTCGAATTTAAGTCTGTCGGCCATCACACTACTCCAAGATACACAAGAACTGCTTCTCGCTAGAAGTAGGTATACTTTACCGGTTCTACCACTCTGAAAATACAATTATATTAATAAGCATAAAATTACAAGCATAAAATAATCTTCGCAATTTCTTGAGAACTCACGGAATACTTTGTATAATCAGCGTTCTAGAAGCGTATCTAATTTTCTCTACTTTATATAAGTGTTCGACTTAATCGCTATTAAACTATGAGTATGAGAAATCATACAGAAATTGAGAAGTTCATTTTAACCTCATAAAACGATGATTAAATTTTACATTATTCGGAATTACATTTATACTTATTTTTCAATGACAAAATCCTGCAAATATTTTGTTTCTTTTTTCGTTATAAATAGCAGGTAGATAGCTATTTAATGCCTGGAATTATTTTTAAGTCAGTCAACGCATTTGTGATCGGCTTCAGGTAGATTGGTTCAGACTGTTCTATAATTATGGTATTGGTTACAATTGTCCATGGGCGGGAATATTCCGGTGATCTGCATGCTTGTGTGCATTGAATGCAATGAATACATTTCTTAATATTACACAGTTATGCTGAAATCCCTCGCTTTCCAAGACATCTACTGGAAAAGACTTGGTGATAGAAGACCACCCCACGGCAGCCGCATAATACATTATCGTTTTTATACTTGTAGGAGATGTGTGTAGATGTACATACTCGTATAGATAAGTATTATTTTTTTATTATAAAAAAATATTAAATCGTATATCCTCGGCTTTATTTCAAGAAATGCGGTCGCACTCTTGTGAACCCCCTTTTTAGAGAAGGTATGTATGACCATTGTTTTGTTTTAAAATCTGAAAGCATTGCAAAATCCTTGAACCGCTGAGCAAGTTGCCGTTAAAAGCATTTTATTGTGAACTCTATTAACCAAAGAGATTCGTGGTAGAAGTTGATCGTTCAATACTTAAGCTCGGAAGTAAAAATCAATCTAGCCTAAGTTTGCACGGTAGAAACAGCAAGATTCGACCAGGCAAGTACCACCGGCTATTTCTAGCGTAAAGTATATGCGTTTCGTTAGAAGGGTGTGGATGCCGGCACACTTAACACGAGGCAACCATCTTAGTCCTCAGGAGTGGCAAATAATCTGTTTGACTTTCGATAGAATCTCTGTTCTATATGGAGTTGGTTACAAATGTCCAAGGTGATGACCACTTACCATCAGGTGGACTGCATGCTCGTACTATCTCAATTTTATAAAAAAATCGGAATTTGAAATTTTTGTCTAGCAAAGTTTTGAGATTGGAATCAATATTACAAAATTTGTAAGAAAACATTGGATAGTTCGATTTTTTTAATAACGTACGTTAATTTTACACGATTATTCTTATTATTTGTAGGATAAATGGTAAACTCTCCTACAGGTGAAGTATTTTGAAACGTGGTAGGTACCTAAATTCATGATTCATATGCTTGCCTGACTTGAATAAACGTAGGGTGCTTGCATGCCAAGAGCACATAGTATTATTATACCTGACATAGTATTATATGCCTATTGGCATAGCAAGAGATCATCGCTAACATTTGTGGCATATACCATGAGTTTCGTAGTTCGGCTATGATGGTGACATAATGAGAAATTGTAATATAACAAAATAATATAATAGTATTATATAATACATCTCGTTTTTTTAATTGAAGTAGCCAACAAGCGAAGAAGTAGCGAACATGGACTGCATCCACCTAATGGTAAGTGGTCACTGGCAATTCATAACGGTATACATATATTAGATTATAAACCGAATTCTAATATTTCTACTCGATTCACTTATGACCATTGAACAGCACAACCATATAACAACGTCTTTATGGATCTAAAATAGCTGTAGCATTCGGAATGAACGATGTAGAAAGGCACAGTTGCATAATTATGCGAGACGTTCCAACTAGTGATGTGCCCGGTATACTTATCTGTGGATATCCGCGAGAAGGAAAGATTCGTATCCGTCATTTTTTGGGTTAAAAGTGTTAGTAGTAGTAGTGTAACATTTAACCACTATATTAATGAAATATATTTCTATAATCACATATTCAAGGCAGAACGAGATTTTTTTTCGAGGGGGAAAACTTCAAAAGGTACCCGACGCCGTAGGAGCGACGCTGAGTTATGTGGGATTTTTACCGTACTGAAAACCCCCCGGTGGCCGTCCTCAGCGCTATAAAGAGGACGGGGTCTCCAATGGAACAGCAGCCAGAGTCCTCTGAGCGCGTTGCCCCGTTAGGATCCTCCCAGGTGAGATTTAGGGCTCACCACACCGTTTCGTGTTTACGGCGGCTTGCGACATCACATACCGCTTCCTTCCCGGAGTCGCTGTCCGAGCGGTTCGAGCTCCCACTCTTACCGCCCGCAACCCCGGAAGCCCCCTTTTAGTCGCCTCTAACGACAGACAGGGGATACCGTAGCCCTATTCTGGTTCCGGAATCTGCCACACCTATTTCTAGCGTAAAGCGGTTCTTCCATTTCGGTCGAAGAGTATTGTTGCCGGCTCACTTTCATTTCAGGCAACACATGTAATTGACGTCTGGTCGAAGAACTTCAGAGCGACAGTAACGTTAATATCAGGTGTGATACTGTATGCTATATGCATTATATTTAATAACACTAAAGTAAATCTCTATTATAAGCTGTTTGGGGTCGTGCGAGTCACTACCAGCGAAGGATTAGTAGTGAATAAACTATCGGCTCTGGGAAAAATTGGATTATTTTATAGACTGAAATTTTACTGTTTTATAATAATGTGCGGTAAAATCAACTTTGAAGAATTTTATTTTCAGTGATCTAAAACCCTAATGATAGTAGTAATTTTACTAAATTGAGATCCAACATTGGTTTCTCAATTTTTTTAGTTTTCCAGATAAACAAAGCTAGGTGTTATCTGAAGATTAATTATTTGAAAATATTTATACATGAATAATAAAGTTGCATCTCTTATCAAAATACGTAGATATTAATATTTACTAAACTGTTCATGTATTCGCCCTGTGATTGCCCTGAAATACACCATCCTCTCTCTTACTGTGCACGTCGTAGCAGACTAACAAACAAAAACCCTGAGATGGACACCAGTGTCATTTTGCGTAGTATCCAAACATATAACGATCACCAAAACGTATAGCCGAGTGCGGTGACTATGCTTGTGGCATTCAGCAAAAAACGAGATTCCTTCACTCATTTACAGCCTGGATATGATTTTACAAAAGTGAAAACGGCAGATAACAGCTGGATTTAGATGGTTCAGGACAGGTAGACGAGACTTATGTTTCCTAGGTAGAATAGAAAACCTGTCTCCTAGGTCCTACAGATTGTCCAAAGCAGATTGATACATAAAAGAAATTGTTTATAAATAGCGTAATATAAAATAAAATTGGTTAGCGATCGTTTAAAAATTGGCAGTTAGCGTGCAAAGCTAATCTGTATTAAAAATAAAAGGCAATTTGAATATAAAACATAACTACAATGTTTTGTCGCTGTTTTCTAAGCCAATTTCCTACTTTTGCTAATTTCATTAAAGCATTATCAACTTGGGTTCTTAGAAACCGGCAGGGACTTATCCCGCTGCGAGTAAACTTGCTCCCATAACTTTAATGCTGCTTAAGTGAATTTAAGGAAAGTAGAGTTTAGAAAGCGCTTGAAATATTTATATTTAATTTAAAATTAAGTGGTGAATGTTATGAAAATTTAAAATTAAGGGGTGAATATTATGAAAATTTTAAAATTAAGTGGTGAATATTATGAAAGTTTTAAATATTTCATGCATCAACTGAGTGATCGCTTTGAGCTATCATTTGTATTTGCGTGTCAGTCCATCGATTTCAGCGTCATTCTTATTGATGATCTTCAGTAGTCATCAGCAGTCTCTTTCTTATTAAATTATAAATGTAAAGTGACCAATGAGCAGGCCACCTGATGAAAAGTAGTCACTGTCGCTCAGGGATATCTGTAACCAACTCCATATAGAACAGATGTTTTACCTGAGGTCTTTCATCGATGCATTGCCATTCCTGAGAGCTAAGAGGGTTGCTTCGTGCTTACGTCTGCCAGCAACCACACAAATAGGTGCCGCGGTGGTACTTTTCCGGTCGAACTGTACCTACTGGTTATACTTTGGAATTTGTGCCTTACTGGCCTCCTACGACATCAACGGAAGGAGTGGTGTTAATAAAAAGCGACACCACGCGGCTTCTAAAATATTTTAAAAATAATCATTGTATTAAGGAAATCTGAGGTTAGTTCACGATACAATACTCGTGAAATTATGTTTTTTAAATGCGGGTAAAATCAAGGAGCACGACTAGTATGAAATAATATTCTAATATATTTATTAAATTGCGTCTATTGTGTGTTAAATTATGATCATGTCACTACAATCTATATCATGTCGCCTAAAATAAATTGGGTCAGCTCGGCTGAGAGTTTGAATTTTTTTAATAAGTAATAACAAATGAATGATACGTATTAGGCATGATAAACTGTATTCAATTATGATATTAAAGTAGAAACGAGCACGTAGTCCACGTGGCGGTAAGTGATCAATGCCTCCTTTTTGGAAAAACTTTCACGGATTCCTCTCAAACGCGCGAACAGCGGAAAGAATATGACGGTCTCCTCCTGGCTAAATTCCCACGGTGTTCCTCTGGAATTCCTTTGCCGGGACTGCGGGTACGTTAATATCACTCGTCCACGATCCCGATAGCGTTTGCTACGACGATGGGGGGAATCTGATAAGATGGCTAATTTAGGAGTTTTGTTGGCGGCCGCCCAGGAGCAGGCGCTTTGGATGGCGAGCAACTCCGCTTGATAGACGGAGCAGCAATTGTGTAACTTAAATTTCTTGGTGACCTTGTTACCGTCAGGTTTGTGTACGACAAATGCTGCTCCAACCCTATCATCACTGTTTTTGCTGCCATCCGTGTATATGAAGGTGAAATCAGACGAGCAATGTTGGTCTATTTCTTCCTGTGTGGTCGCTAGATTGAAACTAACGCCTTCTCTTTCTGCAGGGTGAAGGAGCTCGCTACTTTTAGCCGGTCTGTCCAGGGTGATGTCTTCCGGAAGAAATTTAGTAGTTCCAATGGCTCTCGTTAGTTCCATGGTGGCTACCTCCTCGATCTTGAGATGGAGTGGCGTCAGCCGCGCTAGTGCGATTGCGGCAGTTGCTGAGACCGTTCTGAAAGCCCTGATGATCTTCAACGCGAAGCCTCTCTGGAACGATCTCAGCTGGTTTCTGACGGATTCATATTTTGCGGCGCTACCCCAAACGCCCGCTGCGTAGGTTATAGTTGGCTCAATAACCTGTTTGTAGATCGTACGTATGTTCTCAGGCTGTGCGCCCCACGTAGGCCTGACAAATTTCGATAGTTTGTTGTATATGACCATTGACTTGTTGATAACGAATTTGGCGTGACTAATAAATTTCAGGTTTTTGTCAATAACCACGCCTAGGAGCTTAATTTCATCGACGTATTGTAATTCTAGGCCATTTAAGTAAATTTTTGCAGCTTTAGCTTTCGGGGTGAAAGCTATCACCTGGGTTTTGTCAGGTCCGAACGTAAGTTTGGTCTCGTTGCCCCATTTCGAGATGATGTCCAAGGATTTGTTGGCTGCGATTTGTAAGTCCATGAGGTTGCCGCTCTTGACTATGAGCAGGACATCGTCCGCGAAGGCCTGCATGTGGCACTCATTGGGCAATGTGGTATCCAGAAGATCGTCGAGGATAATGTTCCAAAACAGTGGGCCACATGCAGAGCCCTGTATGCAACCTCTGGTCATAGTTTTCGTCGCTGTGACGTCGGCATAATTAAGGTAGACTTTTCGGTCTTTGACGTAGTTCAAAATCAGCCTGTAGATGTTTTTCGGACAATTTGCTTGGTGGAGTCTCTTGAAGAGGATTGGCCACCAAGCATTGTCGAAGGCGGCTTTAATATCTAGGGATATGGCGATGACGAGTTGTTTTTGTCTTTTAGCTACTGTGATAATATCTATGGCATTCCGTAAAGCGTCAACAGTAGATTTTTGCTGTTTAAAGCCATATTGCAGAGGGTTCGAGAAGTTTGAGCGGTCTAAATGGTATGAAAGTCTATTGCATATTAATTTTTCTAACAGTTTGCCAAAGATGTTGATGAGTCCTATCGGTCTATATGAGGAAGTGTCTGAGTAATCGGTCTTGTTAGGTTTGGGAATAGTGACGACGTGAGCGGTTTTCCACTCTTTAGGGAAGTGAGACAACGTTAGGCACCTGTTCATAATACTCGTTATGATATCTGCATGTTCGTTAGCAAATGCCAAGCAAATGTCTGCAGTAAGATGGTCAGACCCAGGTGCTTTCCTGGCACTCATAGACTCAAGGCAGCCTAGGACTTCCGCCTCAGTAAAGAGCTTGTCGTCATGAGTGCCGGGTACTACAGACATTTGGGCTCTCAGTCGTTTCTGGGTGTCCGTGGTGTCCGCTGTGTCGTCCGGGAAGAATTTGTTAAGAAGGGAGTAGGCAGTGTCTGCAGACGAGTTGGTGTGAATCGAGTTGCCGTCAGAAACGGTTAAGCAAGGAGTCCGTTGAGGGGTATTTTTAAGAAGACGATTGGTAAGGGACCAGACGTTCTCTTTCCCTTGTCTATTGCAGAAGGCCCTGAAGTGATCCGACGAAGTTTTCCTGATTGCCAGGGCGTATTTGGTTTTGATCTCGTTCCTTTCCTCTATGGCGTTGGTAATCGATTTGCCAGAACGTATTAAATCTTGGATCCTATGGTGCATTTTGATGACCTGCTTTTTAATAGTATCTAATTCCGAGTTCCACCACGGAATATGAGAGAAGTGTGATTTCTTCCTTCTGAAGGTTTTGTCACTAGCTGTGTGTAGTGATTTGGTTATGTCGGAAATATATTTATCTAATTCGTCTTCATTTGTGCTGTTGATTATTCTATTGTCAATGTGGTTAGACTCTAGTGAAATGTTTAAGTTAGTTTTGAAGGATGACCAGTCGGCGTTTTCTGTGGAGTACTTATACGTTGTCTGACTTTTCCTCTTGCAGAACTTGACGTCTCCCAGGTGTAAAGCGAAATCTATAGCCTGATGCTCACTGGACGGGCATGCGTCGGTGTTGACTTTCCAGCCACTCACCCTACGCGAGACATTGTCGGTATACAGCGTGATGTCGATAATAGAGCTCCTGATTATGCCGTGTGAGATGGTGCTGAAGGTGGGAGTGTTGCCAACGTTGCCAACGACCAGGCCGTGCGAAACCACCAAATCGTGCACGTCTCTTCCCCTTTTGTTGATCTTCTGCGAACCCCAAGTGGGATGCCACCCGTTCAGGTCGCCTCCCACTATGATCTGGGCGTGTTCGTGGTCTTTCAGGAAGATCTCCAATCGGTTCAGAGTGCTGTTTGCATCTACCTTGGGTTCTATGTAAACTGATACGAAAAATAGTTTGCGGTCTCTAGTTATCAGTTGCACAATACTCAAGTTGGGCGAAGAGTATGCAGACATACCCAAGGTAGCTGCAACCCCAGATTTGGCGATTACGCACGCCTTGACTCGATCGTCAGTTGGGAATTGATGGATCTCGTAGCCGGGGATGTTTTTCACCGTTAGCAAATTCCCAACGTATGGCTCGCTGACAAGCCCCACGGCATAATCATGAGAGATGAAGTAGTCTATGAACTCGTTGTAGGTGTTATAGCTCCTATCGACATTACACTGCATAACCGTCAGTGATTGCTATGCGGCATAGTTCGTCCTGCTGACTACCCTATCCCTCATAGCAACCCTCTGTGGGCAGTTGTCAGAGGTAGGCGAGTGTCTGGTATCGACTGTGGTGTTGAGTCGCTGATTCCTGGCGCTGCAATTCCGGCAGTTCGCTTTGCCGTGATCATTCTTGGTGGGGCAGTTGGCGAAGGAGTGGTTATTCTCCCCGCAATGGGCGCAGGATTCGACGTCGCTGGTGCAGTACTTTCTCAGATGACCAAACTGGAGGCACCTGTAGCACTGCAGCAGGGGGACGAACTCTTCTACGTGGACCCTCTGGTGGTCCACGTTAAGCCTGCCGAGTTCCACTATCTTTCTCCATATGCGGGGCGACGTGATGAGGACGGCATTGTAAAGATTCTCGTTCCTGTTCCTCCGTTCAAATCTGAGACTCAAATCATCCCTCTCTGGCTGAAGCGCCTGCACGTCCGCGTTTTGTTTGATGATGATCTCGGTGAGCTCTTCGACTGGGATGTGTTTGGAGATGCCTTTGAGGATCACCATCGGTTTTAGCTGCTTGGATGGTTCTGCACGTATGTTTTCAGATGGCTGTAGTCGTTTCAGCGTCTCATCGCGCTGGTCTGGCGTATCAAATTCTACCCTCAGTCGATTTTTGCCCACGGATTGGACGCCTGCTGGTGCGTAGCTCACATCCTTGAAGTGGATGCTCTTCCGCCACTCCTGAGCTACTTCCTGTCTATTTTTGTCGTCCGAAGTCGGATAAATGATGATGGAGGGTTTGCTAGTCCTCTTAGTGATGCTGGGGGGGTTAGGTTTGGATTTGTTGACGGGAGGGCTAGTGGAGGACGCAATCTGTGCGTATGTCAGTGCTTCTGTCCTGGGTGCCGGTGTATTTAATTTGGAGATTTCGGATTTGATCGTGCCCTCTAGGCTGGCTTTCACCTCGGCTAGCATGTCGTTATGGCTGACCGACACAACAGTTTCACGGGCAAGCATTTCAATGACTTTAGCTAAGTTAACTATGAGCTTTTTGTTTTCAGTTGAAACGCTTTTGCCCGCCGTGACAGCTGCTACGATGCGTTTGGAAAGCTGTTGTATCTGGGTGAGCCGGTCAGTGTTGCTGCCTTGGTTAGTTACAGGGGTGTCACCGATAGGTTCTTGTTGTGACTGCGACTCTTGCCGAAACTCCGTGATAATGACCTCTGGGGTAAGTGCAGACGTAGAGGCCATCGTGCTTATTTAACTATTAAAGAAAACTACTTTGGAAGTGATTAGAAGTAACAGGGGCACAAAATAAGAACTTCCATTACGTGAGAAACCAGGCTCGCATAACTCACATGCAGGGTCTCCTCGCCGCGCTGGATGGCTCGATAGAACAGCTTGCGGTGTCGCGGGCGCGCCGTGCGGCGGTAGGCGGGGCCGAGCCAGCGCCACAACGCGCCGCCCGGTAAGAACGCCGCCATCTTGCTCACTCCCCCCACCCCGCCCTCCGAGGACGTCGACGTTGAAGACACAGTGCGCCGCTTGATTTTCTGAAAGCCCAGTACAAATTATTTTATTAAATAAAAACTTTACAAAAGGCTAATTGTATGTATAGTCAAATATCACAAGCCGCTCTCATCTATTGCTAGGTAGTTTAGTAATAGTTTAGGTAGAACCTCTATTTCATATGGAGTTGGGTACAGATGTCCACGGGTAACACTGGCTATTTTCCATCACGTGGACTAAACGCTTTTTTGCCATTTCAGCTTTATAAAAAATCATAAATTTATTTGTGATTGTGATAATGTGTTCGGCTGCGGCAGCATCCACCTCTCTTATACTGTAGATATAGGTACCTGTCTTATCTTATTTTCTTTACTTATTTTATACTCGCTGTTTATACTGTAATATTCTTAAAGGATTTCTATTTAAGTATAATAAGCCTGCTATTCATCCAATATCCCATTACAATAAAGTTGTCTATATGGATGTGCATAGGACTTATAAAACTGAGTAGACTTTATGCCCATTATCCACATCTCAACAATCTAACAGAATCTAATCCTACTCGTTAGTTTTATCCCTTAATATTTGAAGATAATTAATTTACCTTTTTAGGTATTTCACTGGTAGATGTCGATGGCGTCTCTTCTTCTAATCCAATGCCGCTGTCTTTTAAATTATCCTTCGATTCCTCGTCCTTCTTCAATGTGATTTTGGCCAAGTTACTGAAGTCCAGAACGGCAGTCTTCACGAGACTCTTCTTCGATAGCACCGCTTTCTTGATTACTGTTTTCATTTTATCATCCGGCGATTTCTCCACTGCGATCAAAGTGGATAGCCTGTCGTTAGAATCTCCAGAATCTTCGTTGGATTTGTTAGAATCTATGTAATCCGACAAAGATTTGTGTCTATGCTGGTCGTCGCCAGATGAGCTGGAGTGTTCCTTGCAGCTCGAGTGGTGTCGCTTCTTGTGTTTTCTATGATGTTTCTTGTGATGTCGCCGGTGCTTGCAGTGTTCCTCGCAACACTTGTGCTTTTTCTTCTTCTTTTTAACGTACTCAGCGTTAGGATCGTCCTCGCTCGAATGTAGACGTTTGATCTTCTCCTTTCTATGTTTCTTAAGTTTTTTTCTGTCTCTGTGGCGGTCCTCATCTTTCTGTTGGGGTTGAGGTTGTACTTGAGGAGTCTGCGCTACTGTCTCTGGTTTACTCTCTGTACTGGTGGAAGCAACTACTTTCTTCTCTTCAGCGCTTACACTTGTATTTCTTCTTCGCTTGCCGAGTGTAAAGAGAGTATTTTCATATTCTGAAATTGATAAAAGAATAAAACATATTTACTAATTCGCTAACATTTACAAAACATTAACATGCAAAAAATTACGAATATAAATGCTAATTTTAAAATAAAGACTACTGGAACTACTGTAACCTTTGTGACCTGTATTTTTAAATTCTAGTCGATGTTACGTACCAACGACAGGGTAATTAGGTTCCAAGAACCGGATATCTTCAATAGCTATTCTGCCAGAGTCTCCATCGTCGAATTCAACTGCGACGAACTTGTTGTCGTGAGGGTCCGGGGACGACACGGCCACGGTGCCCGGGTACAGACAACGGTACTGCTGCGACCAGTATGCACATACCCTAGTGCCAGACGGCAATTCCGTTGCTGACGTCGGGCTCACTTCTAGGATCTGAAAGGTAAAAATGATTTATTTAAAACAGGTCAAATACTCATTAAGATTTATCAATAAGTAACTACAATACCGTATATTGATAGCTATAATGAATTACTAATTTAATACAACTGAATAGGGGTTCTACCTGAAGTTAATCACCGATGCGTTGTTACTCACTGCCTCACCTATTTTAGTGTGCAGTAGTTCGTGTGTTATATCGGACGGATCTCGGCTAGCTTAAACACAACGCGGCTTAGTCCTCAGGAGTGACAACGCATTTGTGTTTGCCTTTAGGTAGAACCTCTTCTTATGGAGTTGGTACAGATGTGTATGGGTAGCAGTGGCCACTTATCATTATGTAGAGTGCATGTTTATTTGGTAGGTACTTAAATTTTATAAAATGGGTTTCTCGCGACATATGATGAAATTGTTGAATAAGTCGGCAACGAAAAATATTAGTACCGACATACAATAAAGGCCACATATTTCTGAAAGATTTTAGGAGCTTGAGCCTATAGCCTCTTACCAACTAGTTGCGACAGTAAGGCTCTAGACATATCTACTGGGCACAGAGCATAGAGCATCATTGCATGGCCCACTTTAATTTAAATATATTTCGATATAATTCCAAGATAAATTATCGACAACCCTAATGAAGCTTACGAAAGTGGTCGGAACCGCGGAGTCATCGTGGTTATACAATGCACTAAGGTTAACGATAATACATATATGCGTCGACGTAGAAAGTTTAATCTTTTTATCTACAGATACCTATTAACAATTTTACAAGTTTACATTATAGTACTAGTAGTATAGTAATAATAGTTCCAATCAATATCGGGACCTCTAACCCTCCGGGTCACACATATACTGAGGCTGTGTCGGTATAAGGGCGGTGGGCTAGGGAATACGGGCCTCGAGG
>DWPH01000051.1:0-13961 GCA_018251535.1 Autochton itylus | reverse complement strand
GTTAATAATTTATTAATAAAATAAATAAATCGTTAATAAATCCTTTTTCAATTTAATAAACGTTTATTAATTGTTACAAATTTCCAGTAATTTATTTAATAAGAACTGTGTTCTTTGCACTCTCTTTGCAAACGGAGTTTCTCTCAAATAAACAAGCTTTCCATCTGGACGTAACTTCATATATCCTTCACCTACTCCTGCAACCCACCGGATTAATCCATCAGGATTCTTGAATTGATTATTTAAAAACTGAACTACAACTCCTTTTGGGCCGGCGTCTACGCGTTGAATACCTATTTTTTTACATAATGCTTTTAATTTCACAATAGCCAATAAATTCGACACTTCATCTGGCAGATCACCAAATCGATCAATTAACTCAACACGCATTGCTTCTATTTCATCATCTTGCACTAAATTACCAATGCGACGATATAAACCCAATCTCACAGTCAAATCTGTTACATAACTCTCTGGGATTAACACAGCTAATCCAAGAACTATATTAGGGCTCCATTCTTGATTCTCGATAGGTTGATTATCGCGTTCTGCTCGCAATGCAGCAACCGTTTCCTCAAGCATCTTTTGATAAAGCTCAACCCCAACCTCACGAATGTGACCTGATTGTTCTTCTCCAAGTAAATTTCCAGCTCCACGCAAATCCAAATCATGTGAGGCAAGCGTAAAGCCTGCACCTAAATTGTCCAAAGATTGCATAATCTCAAGGCGTTTTTCAGAGTTCTTGGATAAGAAATGCTGCTGTGGCCAGGTCAAATAAGCATATCCTCGTTGCTTTCCACGCCCAACACGCCCGCGAAGCTGATAAAGTTGTCCCAAACCAAAACGATCCGCTTTATAGATAATCAGTGTATTGACTGAAGGCATATCTAGGCCACTTTCAACAATATTTGTTGAAAGCAATACATCGTATTTTCCATCACTAAATTCTGTCATAACCCGTTCCAACTCGGTCGGTGTTAAGCGACCATGTGCCTGCACCAAACGTAAATCTGGTATAATCTCCAAGAGTTGTTCTTGTAAGGGTTGCAAATCCTGCACTCTGGGCACAACACAAAAAGCCTGTCCACCTCGAAAGCGCTCTCTTTGTAAAGCCTCACGAATAACCACGCGATCAAAAGGCATAATAAAGGTTCTGACAGCTAATCGATCTACAGGAGGTGTCGCAATCAAACTAATCTCACGCATCCCTGTCAAAGATAACTGTAATGTTCTAGGCAGTGGTGTTGCTGATAAAGTTAAAACATGAATATCTTCACGTAAAGACTTGAGTTTTTCTTTGTGCGCAACACCGAAATGCTGTTCTTCATCGATAATTAACATTCCAATATTTGCAAACTGCACGCCCTTAGCCAACAAAGCATGTGTGCCTATCACGATATTCACATTACCATCTGCAATATCTTTTTTCACTTGCATTGCTTCTTTGGCAGTTACCATCCGTGATAATTGCGCAATTTTAATTGGAAACCCTTCAAAGCGCTTGATAAAAGTGCGGTAATGTTGACGAGCAAGCAACGTCGTCGGCACGACTACTGCTACTTGCGCCCCTCCCATCGCAACGATAAAAGCCGCACGTAAAGCAACTTCGGTTTTACCAAAGCCGACATCACCACAAATTAAACGATCCATTGGACGACCAGAGGATAAATCTTGGATAATATCTGCCACTGCTCTGGATTGATCTTCGGTTTCAATAAAGGGAAACCCTGCACAAAACTCTTCCCATAATCCTTCGGGAGGGGTTTCAATAGAAGCCTCTTTCATTAACCGTGTAGCTGCCGTACGTAATAACGCATCCGCCATATCGCGAATTCGTGCCTTCATCGTAGCTTTACGTTTTTGCCAAGCAGGACTGCCTAGTCGATCGAGAGCTACACCAGATTGATCTGAGCCAAAACGGCTTAACAACTCAATATTTTCAATAGGTAAAAAAAGCTTTTCCTCACCATAATACATTAAGGAAAGACAATCATGTGGAGCATTACCAATATCAAGATTAACCAGCCCTTGATATTGTCCAATCCCATATTCTTGATGGACTACCAAGTCGCCTTCACTAATCTCAGATGCCTCTGATATAAATTGCTCTGCCTTTTTACGTTGACGATGTGGGCGGGAGATCCGTTCACCAAGCAAATCCTGCTCTGACACCAAAACGAAATTATCAGCAATAAACCCATTATCTAATCCCATCGTTAATAAATTAACAATGCCAGCATTAGACTTCTCGACTTCGCCCCAATTAATAAGCTGTTGAGTAGGGATTTTATATTCTTTTAATAAAGTCGCAATACGCTCTCTTGAACCTTTACTCCATGCTGCGATTAAGATTTTACGACCAGCAGATCCCCATTCAGAGACTTTTTTTCCAAATAAAGAAAAGACATTTTCTCGCTCTGATGGGGCAAGACTTTTAGCAAACATAATACCTGGGCGTCCACCGACATCAACACCAGTAGCACCATCAGGTTTTGCAAAAGGTTGAAAGGAAATGATTTTATAAGCCGCAATACACTGATCCCATATCTCTCGATTAAAATAATGATAGTCAGAAGGTAAAGGACGATATGGAACCTCATTAGGCCTTACTGGCTGTTTTCTAGCCTCATAGTGATCTGCGATCATCTCAAGTCTTGGTTGCAACGCCTCTTCTGCCTGATAAGCAAAAGATAAAGACATTTTGGGTACATAATCGAAAAATGTTTCCATTTTCTCGTGAAATAAAGGCAACCAATGCTCTATTCCTTGATATCTTCTGCCACTGGAAACCGCATCATAAAGAGGATCATTCGTAGCCGTAGGACCAAATAAGTCTCGCCATTTTACTCTGAACCGAGAAATACTTTCCTCATCCAAAGAAAAATCCGCTGTTGGACGCATAACCAGCGCATCCATAGAACCTGTGGAACGTTGGGTGATAGGATCAAAAGAACGAATAGAATCAACCTCATCGCCGAATAAATCTAAACGAACAGGCTCTTCCTCACCCGCAAGGTAAATGTCAAACAAATTCCCTCTTACAGCAAATTCCCCTGCTTCCATTACTGTATCAGTGCGATTATACCCCTGAGAAACAAGCAAGTCGATCAAGAATTCCTGGTCTAAGCTATCGCCTTTTTTTAAACTTAACGCACGCCCTGAAAAAACAGAGCGAGGGACGACCTTTTGTAAAAGTGAAGAAATCGTGGTTAAAACTATTCTGGGCGAGGTCGCAGGTTCTAATAAGCGTGTTAAGGTTGCTACACGTTCAGAAACAACGCGTTTATTGGGGGAAACTCGGTCATAAGGCAAACAGTCCCAACCCGGAAAATTTAAGACCTCAAGGCTAGGATCGATAAAATTCAATAAATCAGCAATACGAATCATATCCGCGTCGTTACGCGCAACATGAACCAATGTTTTTTTATCCTTGGCAAAACATTCCACAGCATGCCGTTTTAATAAAAACGCATCATATCCCTCTGGAACACCCCATATTGGCAAAAACGAATTGGACTGTGTTGACAAGGCGTCCCCCATTATATTTGGTTCCTCTTAGGCTTTTGAATGAATAGTTTTAGCAAAATCGCACATTTTTTGCATCATTGGACTATTTAATGATGTGGGTATTTCTTTAAATCCAGTCAACCACAAGGTTAAATCCGCATCATCAAAACTCATAATATGCTCTAACACATCTAATTCTTGCTCGTCCATAGCAGGCACATATTCGCTGGCAAAACGACCAATCATAAGGTCTGCTTCATATGTTCCACGATGATTAGCCTGATATAATACACGACGTTTGCGAATTTCCAGATCCATCATATTTTCTTTTTGATCCATGATGCGTTATCCTTTATAGTCCTAATTAATTATTTTTCTTATATATAGCCGAGCCCATTCATGGATGAAACCTCTATTTCATCAACCACACAACTTGCTCTTGTCCCATTACTGGCATCTTTATCTAATTTAGAAGGTGTTGGCCCAAAAACAAGCCAACTTATCGCCAAGGCGGCAGGTGGTCATCGTGTCATAGATTTACTGCTTCACCTTCCTGAAAGCATTATTGACAGACGCTATCGCCCAACATTGCAAAATGCCATTCCAGGGCGAATTGCCACGTTAAAGTTACAGGTCACTCACGTTGAAAAACCATTACGAAGCAAGCAACCATGGCGCGTTCATGTTACTGACGGCACCAAAAATGCTGAACTCAGTTTTTTTTCTCAATGGCAGGCTAAAAAAGTAAAACCTAATACACAAATTATTGTTTCTGGCACGTTGGAAGCTTATGGCAATCGATTACAAATAACCAATCCGCATTATCTTGAGCCTTTGCAAAATGAGTATATGATTCCTTTAATCGAGCCTATTTGGCCATTAACGGCGGGGTTATTTCCTAAAAATCTTTATAAAGCTTTACGCAGTGCACTAGCAAAATGCCCCACACTACCAGAATGGATAGACCCTCTTATTATTCAAAAAAATCAATGGCCCAGCTTTAAAGAGGCTTTACATCTTCTACATTTTCCAGGTGATTTCCCCGAGCTTTTTGATAATCAATCTTATGAAGCAGCAGAAAGTAGAGCACGGTCAAGATTGGCGTTTGATGAGCTCTTTGCTGAACAATTAGCAATCGGTCAGGCTAAGCGTGCTACTCAGAAAAATCCTGGCAGAGCACTGATTGGCAATCAAACGCTTTGCAATCAAGCCCTACAGAAATTTGGTTATCCCCTTACCCAATCTCAAGAAAAAACATTGAAGGAAATTAAACAAGATCTGGAACGTCCTTTTCGTATGTTGCGCTTATTACAAGGGGACGTGGGATCAGGGAAAACAATTGTTGCTTTGTTAACCGCTTTACATGCGGTTGAGGCTGGATTTCAAGCCGTAATAATGGCGCCGACCGAAATCTTAGCCAGACAACATTTTGAAGTTTTTTCACAATTATGTTCCGTAGAAACAATTTTCCTCAGCGGTTCTGTCAAAGGCAATGCGCGTAAAGAAGTTTTAAAAAAGCTTCATAATGGCACAGCAAAAATTGCCATTGGTACGCACGCCTTATTTCAAGAAGGCGTTGAATTTCATAATCTTGCTTTGGTCATTATCGATGAGCAGCATCGTTTTGGTGTCGAACAACGTATAAAACTGGGAGATAAAGGCGAAAATACCGACATTCTTGTAATGACCGCCACCCCTATTCCCAGAACTTTGTTGTTAACACGGTGGGGAGAATTACAAGTAAGTCGCCTGACCGAAAAGCCCGCAGGACGTAAACCCATTCATACAACATTGCATAATTTAGGCACTATGGATCAAATCATGCAAGGTGTAGAGCGTATGATTTCTCAAGGGTGTCAAATATTTTGGGTTTGCCCCTTGGTAGAAGAAAGCGAAGTTATGGATCTGGCCGCTGCCAAAGATCGTTTTATTGATTTAAAGCATCATTTTGGAGAAAATAACGTAGGGCTGGCACATGGGCAACAAGACAGCCAAGAGCGACAAGATGCTTTGGATGCTTTTGCAAAAAATCATACTAAAATCCTAGTAGCCACCACCGTCATTGAAGTCGGTGTGAATATCCCCAATGCAAATATTATGGTAATCGAACACGCTGAACGTTTTGGCTTGGCACAGCTGCACCAATTAAGAGGGCGCGTTGGGCGTGGAGAAAAACAATCTTATTGCCTGTTACTTCATGATGATAAAATCAATTTTACCGCAAAAAAACGTCTAGCTCTGTTACGCGATACTGAAGATGGTTTTTTAATTGCTGATGAAGATTTCAAAATCCGAGGTGGTGGTGAGGTCACAGGACGTAGGCAATCTGGGCTTCCTGATTTCAAAGTCGTTGATGAAATCAGGCTAGAACAATGGATCAACCCCGCATGGCAATCCGCCGAGCAATGGTTTAAATATGAACCCAAAGCTTCAATACAACAAAAAGAAGCGATTGAATCTTTATTACTCTTATTTGCCAAAAACAATGCCGGACGCTTGTTACGATCTGGCTAATAAAATAACTTTCACTGGAAACAATAAAGCCTGTATTATGGTATTACAGGCTTAATAATTATAAAATACTATTTTTTGTTTTCATTTTCCTGTTTATCTAACTCATTCGTGGCACCCAAGATAAAGCTAGAGTTAATTAAATTGCCCATGGATTGCGAAAGTTCAGGAGGCATAATCAACACTTTATTACTTTCACTTTTAAATAGAAGTGCCAAAGCTTCAATATATTGCTTAGAAAGTTGATAATTCAAAGCTGATTTCCCATCAATTGCGCTTATCCCCTCAGCTAATAACTCATTAGACTTTTTCGTTCCTTCTGCTAATGAAATTGCAGCAGCAGCTTGCTTTACCGCGGCCTCTTGCTCTGCCTCAGCTTTTAATATGGTTGATTGTTTTATCCCCTCGGCTTTTAAAATCATAGACTGTCTAATACCCTCAGCCTCCAAGACCGCAGCCTGTTTATTACCAGCTGCTTGAGTTTCAGCGGCTTTACGGTGGCGTTCTGCTGCGGCTTGTTGTTCCATAGCCACTTGCATAGATGCTGAGGGGGCAATATCTTGAATTTCAATCGAACGTAAAATCAATCCCCAATCTGTCATTTGATCGGCCATTGCTTTGACTAACTCTGCTTTAATGACATCCCTTGAAGACAAACTTTCATCCAAATCCATTTTCCCAACCGTTGCACGCAAAGAAGTCATTACAAGGCTGATCGTTGCTTGTTCATAATTTTCAACGCCGTATGCTGCTTTTTGAGTATCGATAATTTTAATAAAACAAATCGCATTGACTTTTACCAACGCATTATCTTTGGTTATTACGTCTTGACTAGGCACACTTAAGATCTGATCTTTAGTTGATAAACGATAAGCAACCCTATCAACAAAAGGGGTTAGAATATTTAATCCAGCTCCGAGTGTTATTTTGTATTTACCCAAACGTTCAATGATTAATTGCTGTCCTTGAGGAACAATACGAATTGTTGTTGCAAGAACTATAATTACTATAATTAATAACAAAAAAACTACGAATAAACCAATTCCCATAACCATACTTATTACAACCTTGTTTTAAAATACTCTATTAAACCTCTAATTTATTTTTTTCTCATAATCTACGCGGAGCAATCTTTTGCCAATTCTTTGGATCACAATAACGCGCGTTTCCGAAGGTATAGGATCGTTCGAAAAACACTCCCACTGGGATAAACCATCAATTGGTTTTTGCAGTAATAATACCCCTTTATTTTGCCCGTCACATCTTTTAGCCAATACACCAATTTGACCAATAAGTTCTTTATCTATATTTTCTAAAGGGGCATCTCTTTTAGATAAACGCATCCATAAAAATGCGCATAAAAACATCGCCATAATCCAAATAATTATTTGAAATTCCAGACTGACATTCGGATCAAAAAAAGAGATTCCTGCTGGGATAAGGGCTGCAAAGGCCATCCACAAAGCGAAAAATGTTGTTGTAAATAACTCTACGAGCAACAAGATGCCCCCAATTACAATCCACATCAACCATATTGTCTGTAAATCTATAAGCACCCTATTTTACTCCACTACAGTTGAAACTGAGCAAATATCAATTTACTGATACAGCTCATATATATCTTTATATATTTGAATGTGAGAAAAAGCAGCATCTGAATTATTTTATATTATTCATTGCAATAGCTATTATCGCAATGAATTTTTAAATATTAATCTGTATCTAGGAAAAATTAAGCGATGATTTATCTTTAGAATTTGCAGTCTTTGTATTAATTTCTGCTGTCGTACCTAGAACTACGCCAGCATTGATCAAACTGCCAATTGATTGAGATAATTCTGCAGGCATTGCAATAACTTTTGCATTTTGACTTTGAGACAATGCAGCAAGAGCATCAACATAACGCGTGGCTAATTGGAAATTTAAAGCAGCTTGTCCTCCTTCACCGCTTATGCTCTCTGCGAGAAGTTGGTTCGCTCTTTTCGTACCTTCGGCCAAAGAGATCGCTGCTGCTGCTTGCCTAGTCGCTGATTCTTGCTCTGCCTCTGCTCGCAAAATTGTGGATTGCTTAACCCCTTCTGCTTCTAAAATTGCCGCTTGCTTATTTCCCGCAGCTCTGGTTTCTGTCGCTTTACGTTGGCGTTCTGCTGCGGCCTGTTGTTCCATCGCCCCTTGCATTGATTGGGATGGCGCAATATCTTGGATCTCAATAGAGCGCAAAATCAATCCCCAATCCGTCATTTGATCTGACATAACACCTAACAACTCAGCTTTGATAACATCACGAGAAGACAAGCTCTCGTCCAAATCCATTTTACCAATTGTCGCACGCAAAGACGTCATCGCTAGAGCAGAAGTTGCTTCTTCATAATCCTCTACCCCATAAGCTGCTTTTTGTGGGTCTGCAATTTTAACAAAACAAATCGCATTCACAGTGACGACCGCATTATCTTTGGTAATCACATCTTGGCTAGGAACTTCTAAAATCTGATCTTTATTAGAAAGACGATACGCAACACGGTCAATATAAGGAACGACGACATTCAATCCAGCCCCTAATGTTTGCTTATATTTTCCCAAACGTTCTACAATCCATTGCTGACCCTGAGGGACAATCCTAACCCCTTTGACAAAGGTCATAACTACAGCAACTAGGATTACAATAATCGCTATAAAACTTACACTCATCTTTAGTTCCCCACCCTATTAAAAATACATATATAATTCATATATAGGTTTGGCCTATTTTCCTATGACTTTAAAGATGTTGAATTTTTATGCCTTTATCCTGTTGCGAATTTAACATTCACATTGGAATTAAAACTTAGTTTTTTTGTTAAAACTCTTTTCCATATAAAGCGGATAATCGCTCTAATGTAGAAACCATATCATCATCTGATATAGCGTTGGTTGGGTTCCTTACACGCATTCTCATATATTTGCTTTATGAAAGATTTACATCCTTAATCACTATTTCTTTAAGCCATTCAGCAATAAACTGAATTTTTCATTATTATCAATTTGAGTATACATTGAAACTTTATTGCTGATTTGGATCATTTCTTGTTAAACTACATTTCATCATTCATTTTTACATAATTGTAGTATTAACATGAACATAACGACTTTAATTATTATCGCCATTGCTATCATCGCAATTATTGTTTTAATTTCAATTTATAATCAACTCGTCCGATTAAAAGCACAGTTCAAAAATGCTTTTTCACAAATCGAAGTGCAATTAAAGCGCCGCTATGATTTAATTCCTAATTTAGTTGAAACAGCGAAGGCTTATTTAAAACACGAAAGTGAAACCTTAATCAAAGTCACCGAAGCCCGAAACCAAGCGGTGAACGCTTTGCAAAATGCTTCCACTGATCCAAGTAATGGTCAAAATATCCAAGCTCTTAACAAAGCTGAACAAAATCTAAATCGTAATATGAGCGGATTAAACCTTCAACTAGAAGCCTATCCTGATTTAAAAGCCAATACCAATATGATGCAACTGAGCGAGGAAATTACCTCTACTGAAAATCGTGTCAGTTACGCAAGACAAGCATATAATGATGCCGTTACGGTTTACAATATTGCACTGAAAACATTTCCTGCTGTTTTTATCGCTCCTTTGGTTGGTCATACTGAAGAAGGAAAGCTTCTCGACTTTGAGGATTCAGCTCAAATACAATCTGCTCCAAAAGTTAATTTTAACTCGTAATTAAGTCCAATGAGTTTTTTTACCCATCAACAGAATGCTCGTAATAACACAACACGCTTTGTTATTTTATTTATTATTGGAACAGTTATTCTTCCGATATTAACCGCACTAGTAATTGAATATTTTGAAAAAGGTCACTTTCCTCAAAGTTGGGATGCTTATCCTTGGGATATCACATATATCTTATTAGGAGGAACCTTAGGTGTTATTATTCCAGTGGCCTTATTTAAATTCCATCAGTTTAAGGTCGGTGGATATATTATCGCAGAGCAATTAGGAGGACGTTATATCGATCTTCAACAGCCAACCAATTTCCAAGAAAAGCAACTAATCAATATTGTCATTGAAATGGCGATTGCTGCTAATATTCCCCCACCTCACCTTTATATTCTTGATCAAGAAGGCAGTATTAATGCCTTTGCAGCTGGATACACATTAAATGATGTTGCTATTGGGATTACCAAAGGGGCATTAGACGTTCTGACCCGTGAAGAGTTAATGGCGTTAGTTGGACATGAGTTAAGCCATATTCTTAATGAAGATATGCGTATTAATTTACGTTTTACTGCAATTATTTGTGGAATGTATGCTTTGATGACAATAGGTTACTATGTTTTAATAAGCTTTGGAGGAAATAGTAGACACAGCTCTTCTAGTAAAAAAGATTCTAGTCCTGCGATTGCAATGATATTTGCTTTTATTTTTATGATAATTGGCTGGGTCTTAGCCTTGTGGGGAAATATTATGCAAGCCAGCATCAGTCGTCAGCGCGAATTTTTAGCTGATGCATCTTCGGCACAATTTACGCGTATGCCACATGCTGTTGCCTCTTTATTAAAAAAAATCGGTGGCAGTGTCGAAGGATCAATCATCCACACCGCTAATAGCAAAACCTATAGTCATATGTTCTTTTCCTCTTCAGCCAGTCAAATATTTTCCACACATCCCCCACTTAAAGATCGTATTTTACATATGGAACCAGAATGGGATGGCAATTATATTCAACCTGTTCCTCTATATGATGGTTATTATAACCAAAATTACTCTCACTTAAATCAAGTTCAAACCTCATATTATGCTGATAATAACTCGCTTAACAACAAAACCAATGACCCATTTATATAAATAGTTACTAACTTAAACTCTATGTGTCATTTTAGTTTATCTTTTAAATTATATCTTTATTCTAGGAATTATTAATTTCTTTCATCCGATCTGAGGCTTTATACTCCTTTACACAAATGTAATATATGAACGAACACGGAGATTGCGATGTCTATCAATGACAATGAAACTCTTGAGCTTATTCTTAACCAAGTAAAAAAAAGAAATTATAACGAAACGGAATTTCATCAAGCTGTTCATGAAGTTCTAGGATCTTTAGGGCGTGTTATTGCCAAAAATCCACATTATGCCGATAACGGTTTAATTCAACGTTTATGCGAACCCGAACGTCAGATCATATTTCGTGTACCTTGGGTAGATGATGCTGGCAATGTTCAAATTAATCGTGGCTTTCGTGTTCAATTTAACTCTGCTCTTGGTCCTTATAAAGGGGGCTTACGCTTTCACCCGTCAGTCAATGTCGGTATTATTAAATTTTTAGGTTTTGAACAAACCTTTAAAAATGCGCTGACTGGAATGCCTATTGGTGGTGGTAAAGGAGGCTCTGATTTTAACCCTCGCGGACGCAGCGATGCTGAAGTCATGCGGTTTTGCCAATCCTTTATGAGCGAACTACACCGTCATATAGGAGAATATACAGACGTTCCCGCAGGTGATATTGGTGTTGGTGGCCGTGAAATTGGATATATGTTTGGTCAGTATAAACGTTTAACCAATCGTTATGAAGCCGGTGTAATCACAGGTAAAGGCTTACTTTATGGCGGTTCACGCGCTCGCACCGAGGCCACAGGTTATGGTGCTGTTTATTTTGTTGAACGTATGCTGGCAACCAAAAAACACTCACTTGAAGGTAAAAAAGTCATTGTTTCTGGATCTGGCAACGTTGCGATTTATACAATCCAAAAAATGCAAGCACTTGGGGCTCAAGTGATTGCATGTTCTGATTCTAACGGATTTATCGTTGATGATGATGGAATTAATTTAGATATTGTCAAAGAGATTAAAGAAAAACGGCGCGAGCGTATTTCACAATATGTAAAATTAAAAGGTGGTAATACATATTACAAAGAGGCTGAATCAATCTGGTCAGTGCCATGTGATATTGCGATGCCTTCAGCAACACAAAATGAGCTTACAGGCAAAGATGCCGAGATGTTGATTAAAAACGGTGTTATTGCTGTTGGTGAGGGTGCCAACATGCCTTCTACTCCTGAAGCTGTTGCCAATTTCCAAAAAGCTGGTGTTTTATTTGCACCTGGTAAAGCAGCAAACGCTGGTGGAGTTGCAACCTCTGCATTAGAAATGCAACAAAATGCATCTCGTGATAGCTGGACCTTCGAAGAAACCGAAAAACGTCTTGCCGAAATTATGTGTACAATCCATGATCTTTGTGCTGAAACAGCAGACGAATATGGCATTCCTGGTGATTATGTTGCAGGTGCAAAGATTGCTGGTTTCGTTCGAGTTGCTTCTGCAATGGATGCGTTGGGTATTATTTAACCTACAATTCTCGAACAGCTTTTTTAATTAATTCAAGAAAACTCTATTACTCACCGCCTAAATACCGCATCAATAACGCATATTCCAACTGCACATCGTCTGCAATCGGAATATAAACCGTATGACTATTTCCCGGGGCAACTGTGGCTGCTTCGCCTTTGGTATTTTCCATTTTTTCAAGAGTAAAGCTGATGTTCCCTTTAGGGGTCATCATTTCCAAACGATCACCGACTTCAAAACGATTTTTAACCGTGACTTCTGCCAAGCCATTTTGGCGTTCACCTGTGAACTCACCCACAAATTGTTGTTTAATCGAAACTGAAGAACCCGTTTCATAATTTTGGTAATCATTATGTTTATGGCGTTGCAAGAACCCTTCGGTATAACCACGATGCGCCAAAGATTCTAATGTATTTAATAAGCTCGTATCGAAAGGACGACCTGCTACCGCATCATCCATCGCTTTGCGATATACTTGAGCTGTGCGGGCAACGTAATAATGTGATTTAGTACGACCTTCGATTTTTAAAGAGTAAACACCAATATTAACCAGTTTTTCTACATGCTGAATCGCACGTAAGTCTTTTGAATTCATGATATAAGTACCATGCTCATCTTCAAAAGCTGTCATTTCTTCTTCTGGACGCGTGCCTTCACGTAAAACAAATACTTTATCTGTTGCTGGTCCCTCACCTAATGTGGGTTGAACTTCCTCTTTATCGTGACAACATCCATCTTGTTGTTCCGTTTTCTTGCTGACAATTTCACCAACTTCGTTTTCTTTACCCTCTTCAACACCATATTGCCAACGGCAAGCATTAGTACAAGTCCCTTGGTTTGCATCACGATGGTTTATATATCCAGACAATAAACAACGTCCAGAATACGCCATACATAATGCACCATGAACGAAAACCTCTAGTTCAATATCTGGTACATGCTGATGAATCTCTTCAATCTCTTTGATGGACAATTCACGCGACAAAATAACACGCGTCAATCCTAATTGGCGCCAAAATTTTACCGTTGCCCAATTGACTGCATTGGCTTGTACGGATAAATGCACGTCCATATCTGGGAATGCTTCACGAACCATCATGATTAATCCAGGATCAGACATGATTAATGCATCTGGTCCCATTGCAACAACAGGTTCTAAATCTTTGATAAATGTTTTTAATTTTGCATTATGAGGCGCAATATTGACCACCACATAAAAACATTTCCCCTGAGCATGAGCCTCATCAATCCCAATTTTAAGATTTTCATGATTAAACTCGTTATTTCGCACTCTTAAACTATATCGAGGCTGTCCCGCATAAACGGCATCTGCACCATAGGCAAAGGCATAACGCATGGATTTTAATGTCCCCGCGGGGCTTAAAAGTTCAACTTTCAGAGGATTTGACATATAATAACAACTAATTTTTTAATTTGAATAAAAGATCTTTTAACAAATTATATAGATATTTTAAATGAATTTATAAAGAAGCTTTATTAAAATTACTTTTTACACTTTATATTATTTGGCAATTCTTTAAATTAATTCACCAATTTTTATCAAAAATACTACTATTTATATCCTCTATCTGTGGTTCAAACC
>DWPH01000050.1:0-14072 GCA_018251535.1 Autochton itylus | reverse complement strand
GTGTACGTGTGTGCGTGCCTGCGTGCGTGTATGAATGGGGTCTTTTGTATTTCATTCTGTTTAGTTTTTTTTTAATGAAAAATAACCCCTACATATAAAGTAAATATATGTTTACACGTAGCGTCTATGTGTTGTATCTGTACTCAATTTTGATGGGATTTGCATAGAAATGTGGACTTTACAATGTCGCTATAATTAGCCATTATTTAACTGACTTCTCCAAGGAAAAGAATTATCTATTCGTAGCGTATTTCCTTTTTTTACATACGGTATAGTAGGTACGGTGATTTAGTGATAGAGGGTGAATCGACTATGAGAGGGTTAGTTCACAATGAAGTACGAACCCATTACATTTTCACAATTAAATGATTATAATCTGTTAACGTGACGTTTATCTTTATCGTAGTATTGTAACATGAATCCAATATAGGCGTTTTATACTTTATTTTAAAACAAAGTAAAGAAAATTGAAACATGCAGATTAATATACCCATCTATGTATATGAAATATAGAAACAAATAGTCAATATAGTGGCCCTTATGTTCTATGTTGTTATGTGTGATATAATATGATATGATAGTATATCGATCAATTGAACAATCAATCAATGATCGAATGATCAATGATGAATGATGTTTTTATGAATTAGCCAACATTATAATAGCAATGAATGTAAATTTGATATATTGTATTGAATCTTATAATTATTCCATAACTTTTAACTAAAGCAAATTGCTCAATACTTTCAATACGAGTCTACATAACATCATGTTTATTGCCATCATCTATTCTATTCAATTTAAATTTAAATATGTTAGTGTGGTTATGCATTACTATCAATAGTTAACAATTTAACAACAGTTTCACTCACCTGTTGCTGTTGTTGCAAGAGCTGTTGTTGTTTCATCTGGGCGTCGTGCGGGAAGCCCATCGCGTCGAAGGGCGGAGGCGGCAGCATGAGGGGCACCAATGGTGGTTGCAGGTTCATTGCTGCCAAGGCCCCCACGTTCAGGCCTAGAGGTAGCCCGAGTGACAGCATCTGAGCTACCATCGGATGTAACTGACCCAACTGTTGTTGTAACTGTAGCATGTTCAACGCCGCTTGCATTTCTTGCACTTGTGCTGCGAGCAGAGCTCCAGCTTGCGCTTCACCTGGACCGTTTCCATTCTCACTAAAGTTACCACCCGATTCTCCTCGCGGCGACGGTGACCTCTCACCCTGAGGTGCCGGAGATGCAGCACGAGGCGAATTCGGCGCACCCGATTTCCTTTCGTACTCAGATTTGAACTGTTCCGCGAACTGTTCTAAGAATTCCAGTGGAACTTTATCTTTATGCACTTCTTCACAATGAGTCTTTAACACGAACACACTAGAGAACTCCTTATTGCAATGCTGGCACATTGACTTCGATTCACCGTCTGGAGGCTTTTCCTCGGGAGGCGGTGGCGGCGGGCTCGGCACCCGCGCCATTTCTCGCTCTTCTTGAAGTTTACGCCGCTGATTTTCATTATATTGCATAACGAGATCGAAGCCGAACGTTTCGAGTAGTTGTTTATACATTTGGGAGTTGCGTTTGGGCGGGTTGCCCTTTGCGACCATCTCGTCTAATGCTGCAGCTTCTGCATCACCTAGTGGCGAATGCGCCCGCGCATCGCCAAATGGGCAAGAGGTCGCGCGATGTGCGTCGAGTAGCTCCCCAGTAGGAAATGACGCGTGGCAACGCTCGCACGAGGCGCTACCTGCGCGCGGGGATCGCGGGCTACCTGGACGTGCGGGGGGTGAAGAACGGGGCCCCCCGCTGCTCGTAGACGAAGGGGATGTATTTTTCGGCGACAAGACGTCTTGTAAAATTTTGGCGGGGTCGTTCCTGTCCGGTTGCTCTACAAGGGGCCGTGTCAAGTCCACGTGGCCGGCCGCGGCGAGCTCTTGCAGCTTGCCGGCTCGAGTTTGATGTAATACGGATCGCATATGTATATCGAGCGTACTGCCCTGTGTATACGCAACTTTGCATATATTACACTTGTATCTCTTGCGATCGTCCTCCTCGCTTGATGTACTTTTAGGTGTTAAAGTAAGATTAGATGGTGCTGTACCCGCGCCTGGGGACACAGGAGGATTGTTATTATTTTGTTGTTCTTGCATAGCCCGTTTCAGTTTGTGTAAATGACTAACACTATTGTAATGAACAAGTAAGATGTTCTTTTGTGTAAAAGATTCTTTGCATACGTCGCACTTGAACGGTCTATTAGGGTCAAGATATTTCTCCATGGGATACGTTAATTTCTCTCCTTTTCTGTGCAAAAGAGTTTTATTGTGAGCTGTGAGATATGATTGTCTGGTGAATGCCACTTTGCACCTGTGACACTTGTATTTTCTATTAGGATCATTATAAGAATCTTCTGCCATTGCTTGTGAATTTAAATAGTCTTCAAGAAATTGTTGATCTTTGTATATAATAGAATCATCAGAGTTTTCAGCATCATTGTGTCCAGACTCATCAGCAGCAGTGGCGCTGGAATCTCTGTCTTCCATTTCGGCTAGTTCATCATCAGGGGTTCGTAAAGCTTCTTTTCGCAATAAATCTGCAGTTGCAGCATCTAAAGCAGTACCTTGACCACCTTGTAACAAAGGGTTGGATGCCAGACTTCGCTTAAATGTTGCTAGTTCATCTTCAGACAATTCAGAATGAGATGTTTCAACGTGTTTCTGAAGAGCCAGTACAGACCTAAAACTTCTCCCACATAACACGCATTTAGTAGCATCACGTATAACATGATATTGCGAATGTAGTTGTAGTTTCTCAATTGTTTTAAATGCTAAACTACATTGATTGCAACGGTACTTGTATACATGTTTTTCCGATACCGACATGTTTGCAATAGAGTTTCGAGCATGTGCTTCTCTGAAGTGGTTTTGCAAAGCATGTGCCGCATCAAAATAACGGTTGCATCCTTTTTTCCAGCAGAAGTAACCGGGACCTTGGGGTGTTTGTTTTAGTTCCAAGTGCCCTGATTCGTTTTGGTGGTGACAGAGTTCATCGACATTACGGAATGTTCGATTACATGTAGAGCAGCGTTCTGTCTCACCGTCAACGCTACCTTCAGAACGAGGAGAAGATATTTCCCGTTCCTCATCACCGGGACGTGATTCTTCACGTTGTCCTTGAGGTCCTCCGTTGAGCCAATGGCTTTGGTCTACTAATAGTAACAATCTTTGTAAGCCTTCGGAGTTCACTGAGTGTATTTGCATCACGTGCCGTTCAAGTGCTGGTCTTTCTTTGAATGCATCTTGACATAGTGGACAAATGAAATGTCTCGTAGGGTCACCATGAACAGAGGCGACGTGATTTTGCAATTTACTCTCACTGCCACAACTGAAGTTGCAATATGGGCAGTTATGTTGATTTTGAGTTTCGAGTTCATCATCTCTGTCGCTAGGCTGATGTTGAGACGGTAAGTGAGATTGCTGATGTTGATGTTGTTGTTGTTGTTGCTGTTGCTGTTGGTGTTGTTCCAAAAACCGCATCATTTTCTGCTCTTGCGTTAATTCGGGCTTCTGGTCAATAGGTTCTTTGTTATCTGTTAACAAGAAATTTTGCAATTAATACTCATTTAATATTAACTTTTGATTAAAAAACCTATATAACGAACGAACCTCCCGCTACGGATTCCGCACGACAAATGGATAGTGATCAGTACAATATATGTTCACAATGTCTACCTACGTTTACGTGAGATTTATCTGCAAAAAAGATTATTTCTATAAATGAAGCTAGCTATTGTTCGGTGCGAGCGTTTGTTACTTTTCTGAATTGAAGTTAAAAATAAAATTCTGCTCTTTTATATTATTAGTAGGACTCGTTTTGTTTGCGACGTCCCGACAAGACAAAGGTATCGCTCTATCCATCCCGTACGCACACATTCACGAACGTATTAATGCTAACGTAACAAGTATATTGTAATTTTGCACACAAAGGAGATACAGGACGGGCAAACAATCATTGTTCATTATTACAAAAGGTTTCGAATATTTCGTTTCGCGTCGTATCAAATGCATTCGGGAGATCGATATATGTGATGATGAGTGCGAGTGAGAAGGATAATGGCGGAAGATGTGTGCGTGCAATTATTATTTGACCAGGGATGTGTCCGCAGCAGCGTGTGAAAGAAGCTGGTCGGCATTGTTTACGCTCAAATAAGGAAGGTGAAAGAAACAGCCGATGCGAAAAGCGTATAAGATTCGTTAATCTAACGTTACAATTACACGTTATTAGATGAGCAACTGACGTCCCTAGCTTCCATATTGTTATTTTGTTATCCAAGAAAATTGAAAATCGATTCAATTTGAATAAGTTTATTTAACCATTTCAAAGGCGTTTGCAATATTGATAAAAATAGCGTGGACAATACAAAAGTAAGCATTGTTTAGAATTAAATTACAACAGGATCTATACGAGTATTTCTTACTTAATTAAAACTTAAAGGTATCTGACCGTGAGACGCAGCTGAAACCAGTTGTCCCCTGTCTGTTTGGGAACCCGTTTCATAGTTTTAAGCAGTTAAAACCGTTACATCTAATGAAGGGGAGAGGGATAAGTAAATCCGAATGCATAATAATAATCAACTGACCCCAGTCAAGACCGGAGTGACCAGTGTAATTATTTATGATGTAAATTCGCAGACCCACAGTCTGGAAGGAGCATAGAACAATGGCCAGGTAAAGGGACTTTGTCTGCACAAATGCGATCTCCAACACTTTTTGTCAATGACAAAGGGACCCTTTCTATGGAAACACCACATCGTTATAGCGTCGTAAAGTAAGTATTGTAGTATTGTGCAGTGAGTTTTGTTTTGCAAGATTTAGGTCAGGAATTTTATAACGTGGCGTCAGATATACAATGGTTTGAATATTTTACAGCCATTGCGTCCTTAATGTCCCACCTCACGTTAAGGGATTCTTATCTTAAATTAATTATGCAACTACACTAGTGTTCTACGGATGTAAATAATATTGAAACAATAGACATGGATTAGTCCAATAGAAACATATACGTAGGTGTGTAACTAGTGCAATGTCTATGAGTGTACAATGACCCACATGATTTGCGACACGTAATATAGAAAATAATATATTTTCTAACAGTTTCAGTTTGTTATTCTTATAATGACTACATAAAATAATACTTAACGTTTTAAAGCGTTAGTATGAAAGGTTGTAAAGGCTTTGAAAAGTTATTTGGTAATCGCAACGCGTCCTGGTTAGTGTTAAATATTCTCACAACTTTATTTTATGTCACTAGAAACGTAAAAGAAGTTGTTTAATATAGACACCCTATACACTATACCTGTATGCTCAGTAAAATTTTGCTAAACTGGTTTTAATGCGTTTGAGTCTGACTCTTGAATACCATTATTATAATTTTGTAGTAGATATTTGCAAAGGCATAATGTTAAGTAATTTGAAACCTAAACCTCAATCCCATAAAACGAAAAATTTACATAAAAACAAACACAAAAAGAGTTGATGAAATATAACTTTTGGTTTCCCATTTTACAATGAAGCGAAAGCCATTGGAAGGACTTTAAATTTATATGGACATCAATCTTTTAAAGCGGGGACTCAATAAGGTGAAAATAAGTAATAAGCATAAACATGAGGGGCACAATGGTGTAAGCCGGATTTCTTTCGCCTCCACATTTCTCTCGGAGTTTATCGTATTTCACCGTGGCCATAAACATACGGGAGATGTACCGGCGACATTGTAAGATGATGTAGCTGCCTCATCACAAGGGGCAATCATCCTTAATGCGCGACGGCCACATACGTAATGCGAGTCATTGTCCCGCGTGCAGTACTTATGGAAAATTCGCGTTCTCAATTCAAATCTTCTTTCCGTCTCCCTCGCTCGCGGGGCGGAGTCGCCTCCGACCAATGACCGAGTCCGACTGTGGCGACACCGTGTAAGGCGTACGTTATTAAAGAAACCTGTTCTAATGTTGAGCGTTTTAAATTAAATTTTGTCCGTGTGTAATTATCTTATTATTGTGATTACGAATTCCCCGCTAAATGCTCATCGCTCCAAATTGAGATTGCGTCTTGGTACGATTCGTCTGACGGTCATGCACCGAACGCCGATACGATCTTGGACGGAGAATAATGTTAGCGCTTTTCTCTACACAACGTTTCCGAAAACTTTAAGCAAATTAACACGAACCAAATTGTATGTTTATTAGCACGATCCACTGAAAGAAGTCCAGTTCATAAAAAGCGCAGAACAAAATTGATTAAGGAACGAATCGGTTTAAATTGGAAACCGATAGTGACGTTTCGAAATCACATTCATAAGTCAACTCGGTACCTATTACTTTATCGATACGAATGCCGGTAATGGTTTTGGTTGAATTAATTTTAATGGAATTTTCACGCTTTATAGAATAAAATGTTGCGAAATGTGTTTAGCACAGGAGTAATAAATAGTAAATACATTTTGCTACTGTTCTTGTAGCAGAATAAAAAGCGTTTCTATAAACGACATCTAACGGCGAGAAAAAACATTTCGTTAGATAAGGAGCGCACGCGCATCTAATTGCGTTCCGACTAGTTTTTTTTCAGCGTAATAATGTAGACGTAGTTTTTACAATAACGTTTTGTTCCTTCAGTTAGGTATCATTAAAAACTTTTAGAGACAATGACTTCGGGAAGTTAATACAAAATCATAGTAACAATAGAGTAGTCACGGTTGAAATAGTATTAGTAACAAACTAACGATTTCCTCAATAGTATTCCGGATAAAATTATAGAAATTACTCTAGCTTGAATTATTAGTTATGAAAGAGTTTTAAGTTAGTTTTTATGTAGGGAGGTTCGTGAGTAGCAGATACTTATACAATAGAGACGGTTTGTAGATACTTACCACTGTCTTGTTGATCATAAGGGCTGGGCAACTCAGGCGGCTGCGGGATGACTTGGAAGAGCTCAGCAACATCAGGTGTGGGATCCTTGCCTTCTGATCGCCGTTGGAGTTGATGGATTTGTTCCATCTGCAAGTGCTTAACTGATCGCACATGTTGTAGCAAAGGCAGTCGATGTGGAGCACCGAAGCCACATAGAGCACAACGGTACACGCGAGGACGATCACGTGGTATCCGAGAAGCACAATCTCTCAAGTGCCTCAACAACAGAGTCGCTGCTTCGTGTCTCGCTCCAGCAGCGTGCAACTGCAGTTTGTGTGCTGAATTAGTGTAGTAATCACAAGCACAACATCTGACTTGGACGCCACCAACTCCAGCACTGCCGGTTCCAACGCCACCGCAAAATTTCAACTTCCACTCGTTCCTTGGACCACCTTCCTTCACATGATTAACATGCTGTAGCCTTTGTAGATGCTTGTCAGTTTTGCAGTGCAACTGAAAGTTGGCTTTTAAGTTCGTTTTGTATGTGCACAGTTTGCAAACGTAATGGCCAGCAACAAGTGCTAGTATTTCTTGCTCTCTAATTTTTGTGCGGTCTTGCGCTAAATGATGTCCTAGGGCTTCCAAGGAATCTGTTGAGAAACAGTTGCATATGCAGCAATGGAATGTCCTTTCTGGCTCAGGGTCTGCTGGTTCCGGAGGAGGTTCCATGGCTTCTGGATTCAAGCCAACATCCAGATGCGCTCCTAGTTCGGGTGGAGACGGCCCCGGTCCTCCAGTCATTAGTTGGATCATCAGGGCTTGATTGTATGCCATGTCAGCTAATGCTGCTTCAGGGTTAGGAGGAGGTGCATCGCCTCCGTGAAAATGGAGTAAACTCTCCAGCTGTTGTTGACTTTGCTGCCTATGATGTAAGGCTGATAGAGTTTGCATATGTTTAACATTTTGCTGTAAAACAAGCATGTTATGTGTATGTTTTTCAGATGTCATATGAATTCTTAGGTTTCTTGCAACATTCGTCTCATAATTGCAAACGTCACATCTAAATGTGGGTTTTGGTTTTTGACCTAGTGGAGAGTGGTGTGGTAAAGGTGGCTTGTGAACTCCAGGTGGGGTGTGCTGAGGTGCTGGAGGTAAGTTACTTTCACCAGGATTTCCACCATTCTGAAGTTCTTGCATGTTATTCAGATGCTTATCAGATTGCATATGTATACTTAGATTGCCTTTTGTGGTCGTAGAATAGTTACAGACTTCACATCGATATGGTTTGTACCCACAAGTATACGTTTCACCTCGGGCTAACCGAGGATGTGGCTGTCCAGCTATACAATAAATGCAACTCGTTTCGGCTTCTGGATGCTTTTCCTTCATATGTATTTCCAATGTTTCTTGATATTTGTAGTGCCAATTGCATTTAGGACACTTCAATGTTTTACAGGAGTTTCGACTATGCATACCAGCAAGAGGTCCACCTAGTCTTCCTGAATTCAGTATTAGTTCACATTTTGGACAGTCAGCACCTGAAGGGCGACCGCCAAGGTGATCTGGACAAACACCTATCGTAGTCCCCGAAAGGAAAGCTGGAGGTGCTGCTTGAAACGGTGGGGATGAATTCGGGCTAGCTCGCGGTTGTACCGACGCATTTATTGTATGAGGATGAGCTACAGAGATCAAGGAATGTTGAGGAACTAAGGATTCAGCCAGTGATCGAGGCGGTCTCCACGCTGGCGGACTCGGCCTTCTATCTTCACATGTACCATTAGGCAACATCAAGTCGTTTTCTCTATCTGGAGTCATAGTCATATCGGGACGTTTGTCGATTGAGGGACTCGATAATTCTGACATATTAGGACTACCTGACACGGAAGCACGAGGTGGTGCAGCAGCACCCACAGGTTCTAGAAATGAGACTAGTGGTTCCTTATCTTTACCAACACACTGAATAATAGCCGAGGCGTTTTCCCTCGATAAGGCGTCTCTTTCCGAGTCAAGCAATGATAAACTATGGTCCGATTGGGCATGTGCCACAAATGATTTAGCGTAACCAAAACTCAATTTACATATAAAACACATAAGAATAGGTTTAACTGGTACGCTGATGGGACACTCCGATGATGGAGACGTTGGTCGTTGAGCATCCTTTCCACCACGGAAACTGAATACTCTATAACTGTGCATCACAGGGGCGTCAGGTCTCGCACGCGCTCTTTCGGCCGCCAATCTACCGTAGAGGGCGCCGTATAACGAAGGGTTTCTCGAGACGTAGAATGCACTCGCTATCTGGGGGAATTCCAATTGTCTCTCGACGACGTTGCTATCTCGACTGTCGACGATACATCCTGGTTCTATCTTAGGTAGATCGGGTAGACTAGTCTCGCCTTCAGACAGCTCGGGGTCTTCGATGATGTAGGCAGAACCGTCGGGGTTGTAGACGATCTTGCCGTCGAACCGTTCGACGTCGGAGGAAAGAGGCGGAGAGTCACGTCTCGAGGTGAGATCAACAGCGTCGGGTGCGGCGGGGGGTGAGGTGGGCGCGGGCGCGGATGAGGGCGCGGGAGTGGGCGCCGCGGGAGCCGCGGGTGCGTTGCGCGGCTCCTCCTCGGGGCTCATGTCGCCGTCGTCGTCGTCGGGCTCTAGAGCGGCTGAACTTTGTGGGTCGTCGCGCTTGCGGCGCCGCTTGCGCTCCGGGGGCGGGCCGCTAGCGGGGCCGCCGGGCTGCAGCGGCGTGGGCATGGCGCCGGGCGTCAAAGGCCGGCATCACATGCTCTCCTGTAACAAGAAACAAATAAAATTTAACATACGTTTTTTTCTAGCAGTAAACAAGTGGATTTTTTATTTGCATGCATGTCCAGCTAATGGAAGCAGGTGGCAGGACCTTGGACATTTGTAATCAACTCCATAAACTTAGAGCAGAGGTTCTACCTGAAGTCAGTCACATATGCATTGACACTCCTAAGTACTGAGATGGTCGCCACGTGTTTGAGTCTGTCGGCATCCATATCACAATGCAACGCAAGAACTGCTTTACACTAGAAATTGGAGTGACGGTGGTACAACCTTGCAAATTAATTATAATGGGTACAAAAAGAATAAGTGTTATGACAACCTTAAGGTCCTCTTATATTTTACGAATTCACCAATGCCGATACCTACTCGTCGGAATTCGCAAAATTTAATTACATTAAAATAGGTAAACAAGTATAAAATTTAAAATATTTGTGTGGTAGTAAATTTTACTTTTCTCACGGACCAGTTTAGACCACCTGACTGAAGGTGACTGTTGAATGTATTTGTACGCTCCAACCGGAAGTGGGCTGGGACGCGCGTTTGTGTGCTGGGCTTTTGTTTTCTGAAGTTAATCTCGGTTTTATTTCTCGTATATCCCTATTTTTTCTTTTCCAAATTTCGTATATTACACGATTATAGGATATGTCAAAAGAAATAAGTTTCGTAAGCACTTATGAAGAAAGCTTTTAATTTCTCAAGATTCAAGACTAAAGAGAGAGTACATATATCTAGAAATTGGTTTCTTAAATTAAAACATAAAATCGTCGTTGCTTATCTAACTAACGTTTGCGCAAACAACCGCGCTCAATTTATCCCGCTGACAAGCTGTCAACGCTGTCAATATTGACATTTTTACAATTAAGCAACCAGTACACTTGGATCCCACCGATTTTAGAATTTTCGATTTCGAAGCCACTCTTCATTCAAAATTCCTCCCTATAGGTGAATACATTAGGTATAAGCGTACAAATTGTTTGGGTTTGATAAAAACTGATAATCTAGAGTAAAAATTCGTTAAAAACCGAGATTAAGCCGTCATCTCTGTTATCTCGAACGTTATCAAAGATACGTATATGTCCCACAAATACCTAACGAGGACCGAATAAATAATGTGTAGACACTTATTTACTTAGCTGACAGGACAAAGATAGCTAATCGCTGAAAAATGACATATGACATGGAGGATAATTGATTACTTCAGAATTTCTTGAAACTTTGTAAGATCGACGGAATAATTTCGTATTTTAGAATGAAGATACGTGTCACCGATACCTACTTATATAATTGTGTATACAAGTACATATTGACACACGCTCGCCTCGTTCTGCTAGGTACCTACGAATCTGGAATGTTGCCAGCATTTCCATTTTGGTATAACATTTCGCTTCAGGGGCTACTATGGCCCATTACTTTAATTTGCATCGATTTCTTTGCATCTTACGTTGTTGGCATTCAATTAAACTTAAAAGTAACCAAGGAAGTCCATTTTAATACCTAAAACATCGCAATATTCGATTATTATTTAAGCTAGCTTGCTTAAATTTTTGTAGACACTGAACTGAATAGCGCTGTGAACTTCATATTATTGGTCTGTGAACAGAGAGTATTGAGTTTGCTTTGTCTAAGCCGATTTTAGATTTGAATTTGAGGTCTGAGTGTACAGGTATAGATGGCCAAGAAATACAGATTTCTAGTTCAGGACTATTAGTACATTAAGCAGTATTTATTAATTTTGATTAGACTTTACAAGATTTCCAAAACAACATAATCAATACACAGTAACTAGATCCAGTAGAAAATAATTAGATAAGCTTTTGATTCGATTAAATCAATGTTATGAAGATGATTTAATACGAGAAATACTAATATTTTCCTCAACTCATGTTTACTCAGTTTTGTAATTATTTTTGTAATTAAACGATATGAGTTCATACGAATGTACTGACTAAGTCTGATTGCACAATTCACTAATCACTGACTAATGAGTGAATAATAACAGGATGTGAGAAAGATAATGAATAAAATTAACACAATATTATTACCAACCCTACACCGGATGCAAATTTATCGATAAAGTATGCATTCAAATAATTAACATTAGATATTTTAGAATGTTTAGGTATCTACAATAAAATGAATTTTTAATAGTCCTTCTAATCATAATTGAAAATTTAATAAATTTATACAGTAGGAAAAAAATAATGGTCGTTTTAATATACTTTTAATAAACAAATTATTAAAATGCAATTTTGTAACCGTTTTTTTCAACAGTACTTTTAAAAGTTGGTGTTTCCTAGTATACGTATGATATTTAATTAAAATACTATAATATCTCTACTGGAATATTTGTAAGTAACTTTTTATTTCAATCATTAGGTTCTCAAGGAATAGAAATAACAAGCATTGATATTGTAACTTAATGTACACAGGTATAGTACTCGTATATCTGTATACAATCAAAAATATATCGATATCTGACCACTCGATATCAAGAAATGTAGCTCAATATTTTGTCAAATTTAATTTAATAACGTAAAAGTCTAACATGATAATTTGGTACAAACTCATTTGATTTTTTGTACAAAATCCTTGAGTTTGACGCCAATAGCCGCACCCATGTGTTTGAAGAGTAACGGTCGAGTACGGCCCTTGAAATTATTTTACGATAAATTATATTACCTGAGGACTTGATAATCATATTAATCTAAATATTTGTACAAGCGACATTTACTTTGTATGAATGAATCGCTTTGTTGAATTCAACGTTTTCCTTAAAATTACTAGGAATTTTGTTTAAGCAGTGAAACATTATTCATATTAGATTTAAATTAATAAGAAATAGTACATCAAGGTGGTAGAACCGGTATGGTTCGACTGGGGAAGTACCACTGTCACACCTTTTCTCAGCAGTCACGTGTTTCGTTGGAAGGATGTGATTGCCGACAGACTTAAATAAGAGGCGACGATCTTAGTCCTCAAAGGTAGCAACGCTTCAGGTAAAACTGCTGTTCTATATGGAGTTGGTTACAGGTGTCTATGGGCGGTAATGACCACTTATAATCACGTGGACTGCATGTCTGTTTGCATCTTTAATTTTATAAAAAAAAAATTACTTCTGCATTTAATTTGTTATGATTTTATGTTTGTTAATTTAGTTGAAAAAAGGAATTTTGGAACTCATATTGTGATTATAACATTTCTTACTATATTAGTTAATTGAATTAAATACCTATTTGCCCACCGTACATGACTATACTATATGAGGCGATTATCTTAAATCTCAGGAGTGAACCTGCAGCTGTGATCGGCCTTAACTAGGACCCCTCTTTTATGTGAAGTTTGTTACAGATGCTTTTTAGGGGTAGTGACCACTTACCCTTAGGTGGATGCATGTTTGTATGCTACTTTAATTTTATAAAAGAAGCTCTGAGCCAGTATAGTATGCTAGTAGGGCTACTTTTAAATATGAACGAAATGATGATTATCAAAACTGTAGGAAATACGAATCCAAGAACTTTGTAATAGGACTTTAGGACTCATGAATTAAGCCAATGTTTTGAGCTTAAACGATGAAAATTCCATAAATAACAAAACAAAAATAAATTCCCGAAGTCATTAGATGACGTTGTAAAAAGGCATTAATTACAACTGTAATTATTGTGGTTTTTCTCTGCAACAGCAATTTGTAGATCATTTCGCAGTGCTAATGTGTATGGAAATTATGCAAAGAGCCGGTAATTAGAGTGGAGGTGAATGGTCTATAATGCTTATAATTTTCTCATAACTTCATTTTTCTTTCCCTACATGAATCGGCTCCACTTCGGAATTCGTAGGCCGATTCCAGTTGGAATTATAGGCAAGCGGACATTTGTTTACAACTATTTGCGAGCACTGTCATTATTTTAACACGGCAACAGTAAACTGTGTCATTAATATGTCGCAAAAGCAAAATCAAAGGGTCGAAACGATGGCATATCTGTTGCGAACTTTGAAGTATTTACAGTCGTTCAATTAATGATTAATGCCACATGTGTAGTGATTCCCACCGATAGTCAATGGTGTTGTCAATTTCCACCGATACCCTGATGCTCGAAGCAGAACTAATTTCCGATAAACGCACACAAATAATCCCATTGGACACATTCGAGTGCAAATTACGTATACACAAACATGAATGTGTGAGCGTGAGAAAACTACGGCGGAAGTCAGTGACGTGTACCGCGGCACACAGGCGCAGCGTATGTGTATGTCGCTATACACTAGGGTTGCCTACCGTTGAACATTATGGTATGCAATTAAAAAACATGCTACCCAATATAAGATTTACAAAATTAATCGTCCTTAATTAATACACAACATGTATATTTTTAAT
>DWPH01000049.1:0-14095 GCA_018251535.1 Autochton itylus | reverse complement strand
CACCAGATAGAAGGGAAAGGGTAGAAAGCTTTTTCCCAGGAGGTTGGGCATAAATCTCAAGCCCTGATTGTAAAGGATCTTCATGGGCCAGCAATTTTAAATAAGCACTGCCACCATTAAACATACGGGTAAATAGATCTTGGAAATGTTGATTGACCTCAGTGAAAATGGCGTTGAGTTTTTCTTTGCCTTGCTGGTTCAGTTTTTGAATAGATTCTCTTAGTTGATGTATGGCCAATGCCAGCTCGGTATGTTCTTTTTCAATCGCGTTGAGTTGCTCTTGTTTTTCCTCACGCTCGATTTCTGCCCGTAAATTAACCGCTCCCAAAGCATCGCGTTCGGCAGTGTGTTCGCTGATTGTTGCTTTAAGCTTTCTTTCAGAGGCATCGCTAATATCTAAATCAGATTGCTGTCTTGCACATTCTTGAATAGCGGGTTCAATATTCGTTTTTAATTGTTCAAAAAGGGCTTCTGCTTGTTCTTGTTTAGCTTGAGCTTTAAGAAGATTTTCCCGAGCTTTAGTAGTATTTTGCTCAGCTTGTTGTAGTTGCTTTTGTGCTTGGATTCTATTTTGTTCAAGCTGTAATAATTGTTGTTGTGCTTGTTGATAAAGCTGACTGGCTTGTTCTTCTAGTTCTTTTAAAATGGTTTCTTTTTGTTCAAGTTGCGGCAGTTGCTCATTAAGATCATTAAAATCTGATTGGAACAGTGTGATTTTAGCCAAAGTTCCCTTTTTTTCATCTTGGGCTTGAAGCAAACGTTCTTGCCAATCTTGGGATTGTTCTTCCAGAGAAGCTTTTTGCTTTATCAGATTTTCTTTTTCACTTAGTAATAAATGATAAGCAAGACGTTCTTGCTCTTCTTGTTCTTTATTAGCTCGATAGACTTCTTGAAAACTGCGCAGCTTATTTTGAATTTGCTCTAATTCTGGTCGTGTTTCATATAATGCTTCGGCTTCAGTAACAGCTTTTCGAGTTGTATCAAGATGTTTTTTTGCTTCATCACAACGAGGTTTAAGAGTTTCGATACGGCTATTTTGTTGAATATAAGTCTCTTTGATTTTTTGATATTTTATTCTCGCTGCAGAAAAAGCCTCTTCAGCATATTCTAGAGATTTTTGTAATTTAGTAAGCTGTTGTTCAAGAGCATGTACATTTTGTTGAGCAGCTTCTTTTGCAGCCAAAGCCTGTTCAGGTTTTTCTTGCTGATTATGTTGAGTTTGATCCTGTAATAGGATTTTTTGTTTTTGTTCAATCTCTATTTGTAACTGCGATAGTTTTTCTTGGATTGTTTCAATACGTATATGATTTTGTTGATTTTCATTGAGACGTTTTTGTTGGAGGTCTTTGAGTTCAGTGAGTTGAATTTCTAATGCTTGCGCGTTTTGTTGAGCTTGGTTTAAGGCCTCTTTGGCATGTTGGACCACATCTTGGCATGATTTTACGATAATAGGATCTGGTTTAGGCTGTGCTGCTTCTTGTTGAGCGATATCTAAGTTTGTTTGTTTATCTATAAAATCTTGTTGTGCTTGTAGATAAGCAGGTTCTAATGCTTCGAATTGTGTTTGTGCTGCTTGATCGCGGTTTTTAAGATTCAGAAATTCTTGTTGTATTTTTTGAAAGGATTGCTCTGAGGTTTTATGGTCCGCTTGTTTTTCTGTTGACTGCTCTTTCAGAGTTTGTTGTTGAGTTATAGCATCTTGATATTGTGTTTGTAGAGCGGGATATTGTTGCTCTAGTTCAGCAAGTAATTCTTGTGTTTGTTTAAGGGTTTCTCTTTGTAACAAGCGTTGTGCTGCTTTATTTTGAACACCTGCTTTTTGATGATAACCATCCCAACGCCAAACATTGCCTTCTTGGGTAATCAGACTTTGTCCAAAAGTAAGGTTTTGAAAAAGATTTTCGCCTTCTTCAACCGTTTCGACTACGCCTATATGATCAAATGCACGCTGCAAAGCAGGAGAGGGCTTAATAATCTGTGATAATTTACGAACATGTTGTGGAAAAGTCGAATTACTGGGCGGTAAAGCAATCCAGCCTGTTGGTGTTTCAGAGCCTAAGGGGCTTTCCAATCGTTCATCAAAAAGGGCAGCAATTCCAACAATCCACTCTGTTGGAATAGTGATAGATTCTAATACAGCAGGTAAAGATGCGTTATTTTGAATGTCCTGATCATGAGATAAAGCCTGAGCCAAGCCATCTTGTTTTGCATGTAGCTTTTGTAGCTCGGCTTCATGTTGATAAAGTGCTTTTTGTGTAAGTTCGGCAGTTTCTGTAACTTGTTGATGTTGTAAGTTTAAAGCTTCTAATGTTTTTTGTAGAGTTTTAACTTCGTTTTGTTGCTGCGTAAATTCAATTTTTTTACTCTCTAAATGCTCAGGATCGACCCGTATCGATTTGGCCTTTTCAATTTGTTCAGCAAGACGGTTAGTGTTTTTTTGTGCTTGTGCAAAAGCCTGTTGCGCAGATGCTAGGTTACTCTGACGGTTTTCAAACGTTTGCGTTGCTTGTTGAAAGTGAGCTTGTGTTTCAAGAAGCTTTTGGATGGCATCTTGATGAGCTTGTGTTGCCGATTGAGCAGTTTCTTTTGTTTCTAATAATTTTTTTTGTAGAACGCTTAGCTCGCCTGTAAATTGCGTTCGCATATCCTCGGTTAAAGTTTGTTTCTCAAGAGTAAGTAATTGATTTTTTAAATTATTTTGATTGCTTGAAAGCTGGTCTAGCGTTTGGATTTCTTGTCGAATTTTTTGTGCTAATTGTGTATATGCATGTTCAGTTTGTTGAGCATGATGTAAAGCATTACTTGCTTGTAACTTGGCTTCATTGAGCTGTGTATCAATATGTTGTTTTTGCGTTTGAAGCTCTTGAGCTTGCTGTTGGGCTTGTTGTTCATTGTTGGCGAGGGATTGAATTGTAACTTCTTGAGGTAGTTGCTCTAGGCAAACTTCATATTCATGACTAATTTTTTGATATTCTTGCTCGGCATGCTGATGAGCATGTTTAGCCTGATGGTAATGTTGTGTAATATTTTGATGTTGTTGCTGTTGTTCAGCCAGGATTTTCTCTTGTTCTTGAATATTGGTATTAATAGTGGCCAGTTGATTTTCAAAGGCTGTAATTTTTTTCTGAGAATCTTGTATTTTAGCAGGTTGATCCAATAGGGTTTGTTCTGTGTTTTTTAGATTTTCATGAATCTGATCTAGATCAAATTGCGTTTTTTTAACGCGCGTTGTTGCGGATAAGTGTTGTTCTGTTGCTTCGGTAATGCGTTCTTGAAGTTGAAGTAACTGTTCAGAAATTTTATTTTTTTGTTCATGAATGAGGCGTGTTTCGTGGCGTTGCCCATCCCATTTTGTGCGTGTTTGGATTTCTTGTTGACGAAGTTGAGGCAGTTTTTCTTCTATTATATGAAGTTCAGCTTGTTGTTCTTTATAACTTAATTCAGTTTCTGTCTGTATTGTTTGAGCTTGAATATGTTTTTGTTCGAATAAACGTAAGCTGCGAATGGCACGTTGGAAATAGAGAGACTGTAAAGCGGTTTCTGTGTCTCTCAGTTCCGCAGATAGTCGCCGATAAATAGTGGCTTGTGAGGATTGTTCGTTTAATGATTGTATTAATAAGATAAGTTGTTGTAGTAAATCATCTAGACGAGCCAGATTTTCTTCGGTTGCTTTTAACTTTAACTCTGCTTCGCGTCGTCTGCTGTAAAGCCCTGCAATGCCTGCGGCCTCTTCTAGAACTTGACGACGTTCTTCAGGTGAGGCGGAAATAAGTTGGGCAATACGGTTTTGACTGATAATGGCTGAAGATCTTGGACCAGACCCCAGGTCAGCAAAAAATGTTTGTACATCCCTAGCACGTTGGACTTTGCTGTTAATTCTGTATTGACTGCCTGAGCCTCGTTCGAGTTGCCGCGAGATTTGCAGTTGATCTTGTTGTTGAAAAGGGGCAGGGCCTATGTTTTGCGTACCTTCTAGAGTAAGGGCAACTTCGGCAATATTGCGTGCGGCTCTGCGTGTAGTGCCTGCAAAAATGACATCATCCATTTCTCCACCACGTAATGATTTGGCAGAGCTCTCTCCCATTACCCAACGTATGGCCTCGACAATATTAGATTTGCCGCAGCCATTAGGGCCAATAATCCCTGTTAAACCTGGTAAAATCTCTAGCGTGATTGGATCAGAAAAACTTTTAAATCCAGCGATTTTTAGATGTGTAAAGCGGATGGTCATACAGGGATATAAAAACTATGATTAAGGGGTTGGTTGACGGCTTAAAGCACTTGTAACGTTTTTCCCAAAATCTTCAATAGTTAATTCACCAACAGATGCTTGGCCGTTGAAAATAAAGGTCGGGGTGCTGTCAATTTTATATTTGTCTTCGGCTTGTTTAACCTCTGCCAAAATTGCATCACGTAGATTAGTATCATTGGTGACTTGATCAAATTGAGCTGGATTCATACCAGCCAAAGTTGCATATTTTTGCAGTTCTTTGGCAGGATCTGCGCCCTCTTTGAAAGCCCATTGATCTAAATTATCCAATAAAGCAAAAACAAAAGGCTTATATTGATCAACAGGTAAGCTGCGTGCCACAATAGCAGCCATAAGAGCGATTTTATCTAGAGGAAAATCTTTGAAAATATAATAGACTTTTCCAGTGTTAATATATTGTTTTTCAATTTCAGGAAAAACAGTTTGAGCAAAACGACCACAATGTGCACAAGTCAAGGAAAACCATTCTTGGACATGAACTTTGGCATTAGGATTACCCAAAGCACGAGGGGCTATGAAATTAGGGGAGACTTCCGCAGCTCTGGCTTGTAAATTGGTTGCCAATAAAGAGACTGCAGGAATAGCAGTGCTAAGAAAAAAACGACGTGTAATAAGCATAGGTTATTCCAAAAAATAATAAAAATAAATATAAGTGAATGAGATTAACCTCTATTTTATCATAAAAGCCTTAAAGCATGATAAAAAATTTTTACTTTTGAAAATTAAAACATGAATGCAATAAAATTTATCGTCATTGTTTTAGCCACCACGAAAAATAAAGAAAACGGCTCCGACAATACATAAACCAGCCCAGATATAATCCAGTTTAAAAGATTGATGCATAAAAAAGATACTAAACGGGATAAAAACCATCAAAGTGATGGCCTCTTGCATAATTTTTAACTCTCCCAAAGAGAGTTTTGTATAGCCAATACGATTTGCTGGAACTTGGATCATATATTCCCCTAAAGCAATACACCAACTGATCAGTGCTGCAATATACCAGGGTTTATTTTCTAGTGTTTTTAGATGTCCATACCATGCATACGTCATGAAAAGATTAGAAAACACCAGCATTGTGGCAGTTGTTAACCAAACAGGCACTTGAATTTTCCTTTATAAATAATTTTAAAAAGATATTTTTTTATAGGTCATTTAACCAAATTTATTATAAGTTAACATTTGATAAATTATTTTTGATGTATAAAATAAAATTATTCAAAATACTTAAGACACTTACTTATTTTATATTTTTTTTTAATATGATCCAATAATAAAATATTCGTGATATATTGTTTCATGATCATATTCTGTCATAGGAGATTTTAGATGATTATTCTTTGTGGGGATGTTTTAATCGATTTTATTCCTGATAAAACTACAGATGGAGCAGATTGTTATTGCCCAGCCCCGGGTGGATCATGTGCGAATATTGCCGTGGCAATTGGTCGTCTTGGTGGTCAAGTTGGTTTTATGGGAGGGATTTCTAATGATTTCTTAGGCGAAAAGCTGATGAATTTCTTGGAAACGTCAAATGTTGATACAAAATATGTTGCACGTGGTCCTCAACAAACAACGCTTGCTTTTGTTGAACTGGGTCAAGAAGAGCCACAATATGCCTTTTACGATGAAAACACGGTTTCTCGTCTTTGGGTACGTTCACAATCTCCTGGATTTACAGATGATGTTAATTTGATTCATATTGGGTCTACCTCTTTAATTGAACCTCCGATTTCTGAAGCATGTGAACAAATGTTCAGAATAGAAAAAGGAAAACGGATTCTTTCTATAGATCCTAACTGTCGTCCTAGTAATACGTTGCACCCAGCTGTATATCGTGCGCGAATGGCTCGTTTAATAGCGATGGCAGATATCATTAAGCTTTCCAAATCAGATTTACAATTTTTGATGCCAGATACCTCTTTTGATGAAGCTGCTGAAATGTGGATTTCACAAGGTACTTCTATTGTGATTATCACCCGTGGCAGCCAAGGGACTTTATGTTATTTACCAGGTCAAAAGGTAATTAATGTTAAACCAGATTATATCGATGATGTTGTAGACTCGATTGGCGCAGGTGATACATTTATGGCTGCAACATTGACTTATTTGCAAAAAGCGAATTTGTTATCGCTGGATACTATTAAAACAATTACACCAGAGAAAATTACGAAAGCTTTGGAATATGCATCTGTTGCTGCGGCAATGATTTGTCAACGTCGTGGTGCTAATCCTCCTTGGGAAAAAGAGGTTGAAGCGCGGATTGCTTCTAAGAACTAAGCTGCTCAGAGTAGAGGTCAGAGATAAACATTTTCTTACCTTTTTTAATAGGTTTTTAAGAAAATCCTTGTTAACCAAAAAATATCTTGTCTTTAATTTTGAAAGACTTTAATTTTCGTGTCTTTTTAATAATGGATTAAAGTTAACCGTTTTCCTTATTAGCATTTTGATCTGTCGTTTGTGTAGACCCAGGAAATATCCACTCATTAGGGATATGCATTCTAAGGCGACGGATATGTCTTGGATCAGCATCTAATACCCTAAAAACCAAACCACAAGAGTGTGTCAAGACTTCGCCTTTCGTAGGAACGTGCTCTGCCAATCGAAAAACTAATCCACCAATTGTATCAATATCTGAATTATGTTCTTCTTCGGTTAAGAAAGCACCAATATGCTTTTCGAGATCTTCAAGAGGCATCCTAGCATCAAGGTCTAAGGTATTGCGATCGCGCTCCAACATCATTTCTACATCGGGATCGTCATGCTCATCCGCAATATCACCAACAATTGTTTCAACCAGATCTTCAATAGTAACCAAGCCATCAATACTGCCAAATTCATCAATTACTAATGCTAGATGAATACGATGCATGCGCATTTGTAATAGTAAATCTAAGATAGGAATCTGGGGTGCTATAAAAAGAGGTTGTCTTAAGTGATTAGCGATATCAAATTCTTCTTGCTTACCTGTATAAGCGATTAAATCTTTGACATGGAGCATACCGATAATATTATCGAGCTCTGTATGATATACAGGCACACGCGAATGATTTTCATGCCGCATTACTTCCAAAGCTTTTTCAAACGAAATTGTATCATCGATGGCAAAAATATCGGCTCTTTGCACCATGACATCATCAGCAGTTTGTCCACGTAGGCGCAAGATATTAGAAATTAATAGTTTTTCTTGAGGGCTCAGTTCTTCAGCATTGGCATGTTGTGGAGATTGATCATGCGCATTTTCTTCATCAACTAAATTTACAATAGATTGGCGTAGATTCTGTTGTTTATTTTTATGAACCCAACGTGAAATAACTGATTTAAACCGAGCTTGTTTTTGAGGTTGTAAGTTTTGAGATTGATCTGAAACAGGGTTGTTCGGTGTAGTAGGAGTAAGATTCATGGTTATATACTCCGTAGCGGATAAAGTTTCCAGGGATTAGGAATGTTTAGCTTTTGTAATAAAAGAGCCTCTCGCATTTCCATTTCTTTGGCTTCGTTAACATAAATATGATCATAGCCCCGTAAATGTAATAAACCGTGAATAATCAAATGTGCCAAATGATGCATAAAAGGTCTTTTATTTTGTCGAGCTTCATTTTGAATTGTTTGTAGTGCAAAAACAATATCGCCACCAACCATACCGCCCGCAGGAAGTTCAAAGGTTAGAACATTGGTTGGTTTATTTTTACCTCTAAACTGTTCGTTTAATCTTTTTACTGAATGATCGTTATCAAAACATAAATTGGTTTCTTCAGTAATAGGTACGATCTGATGAATACGGTATAAAAGCGGCAATAGCTGAGGCATAAATCGACACCATTGTCGCTCTTGTATAATAAGTTTGTCTTTAAGTGTTTGCCTAGTCTGATAATTTTGCTGCATGAATTACGATTTATGAATAGTAGGTCGTTGTTGTGCATCTCGTTGGTCATAAGCCCTTACAATACGACTGACTAAAGGATGTCTTACCACATCTTGCGCTTGAAAGCGCATAATTTCAATCCCAGAAATCCCTTCCAAGGTTTCTACAGCATCTTTTAATCCAGACTTTACATTCGAAGGAAGATCGATTTGACTTATATCCCCAGTAATAACCATTCTGGATCCAGGCCCTAAACGGGTTAAAAACATTTTCATTTGTGCGGTGGTGGTATTTTGTGCTTCGTCTAAAATAACATAAGCATGTTCAAGTGTACGTCCACGCATAAAAGCCAACGGGGCAACTTCTATTTCACCATTAGTGAGGCGTTTTATAACTTGATCACCAGGCATCATGGCATGCAGAGCATCATATAAAGGTCGAAGATAAGGATCTATTTTTTCTTTCATATCACCAGGTAAAAAACCTAAACGTTCTCCAGCCTCAACCGCAGGGCGTGAAAGTATAATACGATCGACTTGACCAGAGAGTAACATGGAAACTGCTTGAGCAACGGCTAGAAAAGTTTTTCCAGTTCCAGCAGGGCCAATGCCAAAAACCATTTCATGTTTAAATAAAAGTTTCAAATACTCTGCTTGCCCAGCTGTACGTGCAGAAATTGTGCCTCGGCGCGTGGTAATGCTTGGGGCATTGCTGATTACAGAATCATTTGGTTCTGTAACTTGTTCGGGAGTATAAGTGTGGTTGGCTAGAAGTCCATCTTGGGTCATTCGAATAATCGTATTTACTATGCTCGAGTTAATGTCTTTTTGATGAAATATATGACGATAGAGATTGGTCAATACAGCTTTGGCCAGTTCAACGTGTTGTAAGCCCCCTTCGACAACTACATAATTCCCTCTGCACCCCAGTTTAATTTGTAATTCTTTTTCGATTTGCACCAAATAACGATCATGATCGCCAATTAAATGGGCTAGTAGCAAATTATCATCAAATTGCAACGTTGCTTTGGTCGTTGATTCGCTTATTTGCTCTTCAGAGATTACAAGTGGGATATTATATTTTTGTTCGCTCAAAGGGGGATACTTTCTTTAACAAGATTACCAGATAAAGAGAAAGTTAAACATTCATTAACTTCTACTAAATGTTCTTGACCTATAAGACTTTCATCGCCTTGAACATGTACTGCTTGTAGATAAGGGGATTTTCCAGCTATTTGACCCTCTTTGCGTCCTTTGTTGGTGAATAATATAGGAATTGCACGCCCAACAGTATCTTGATTAAATTTTGTTTGCTGATCTTTAAGAACCGCTTGTAATTCTTGCAAACGGGCGTCTTTTTCATTTTCGAGGACTTGGTTGGTGGAAACAGCTGCAGATGTGCCTGGGCGAGGGGAGTATTTAAACGAGTAAGCCATCGCAAACGTAATATCGTTAACCAGCTTCATAGTTGCTTTGAAATCATCAATACTTTCCCCAGGATGGCCGATAATGAAATCTGAAGATAAAGCAATATCGGGTCTGGCTTTTTTGATCTTATCAACAAGTTCGTAATATTCTTTTGCTGTGTGTCCACGATTCATGGCCTTTAATACACGATCAGATCCAGATTGAACGGGCAAATGTAAAAACGGCATCAAAGCAGGCAGGTCATGATGTGCAGCAATTAACGAATCACTCATATCATTAGGATGAGATGTTGTATAACGAATACGTTTCAATCCTGGGATGGTTGATAATTTTTCTGCCAGTTTAACCAGATCCCAGATATTTCCATCAGGGCCTTGCCCATGATAAGCATTGACATTTTGTCCCAGTAAAGAGATTTCTTTGACACCCAGCTCGCATAGACGTGTTGCCTCATCTATAATAGCTTGAACTGGTCTGCTTTCTTCGGCACCTCTTGTATATGGAACGACACAAAAAGAACAAAATTTATCACATCCTTCTTGGATAGTTAAAAAGGCCGTATGTCCTTGTGCTTCTTCTGGAGCAGGGAGGAAATCAAATTTACTTTCAACAGGAAAATCTGTTTCAATGATATTCCCGGATTTGCGTGCTATGTCCAAGATCATTTTAGGAAGGCGGTGATAAGTTTGTGGCCCAAAAACAATATCGACATAAGGAGCACGTTTTAAAATAATCTCGCCTTCTGCTTGAGCAACGCAGCCCGCCACAGCGATAATCGTTTCTTGGCCTTGCTCTTCGCGATATTCTTTGATTTGTCTTAGACGCCCTAACTCTGAAAAAACCTTTTCCGTCGCTTTGTCGCGAATATGGCAAGTATTCAAAATTAAAATATCTGCTTTTTCAGATTTATCAGTGACTTTATAGCCCAGTGGGCGCAGTAAATCCACCATACGATTACTGTCATACACATTCATTTGGCATCCCCATGTAATTACATGTAAAAACCGTTCTGTTGCTTGTGTAGAGTGTGTCATATTTGAAAAACTGGTGTCAACCATTCGCTAAGCAGCCTATTATATAAAAAAAAGATAGCTATGAGGCTTTTTTTTAATGAAAAAACAAGCCAAGCTATCTTTTTATAAAAATTAAAGGGTTGAGACAAGTATTTTATATATGTTTGACCTTTAATTCCGCAGAAAAAATATCTCCTTCAAAGCGAATAGCACCTTGTAAGCTTTCTGAAAGTGTCTCAAAATGATTCCTAAAACGTAGGGCTAAATCTTCGGCTTGTTTATGATAGGCTTTTGGATCTGTCCAACAATGCACAGGATTTAAAAGTTCTGTTGGGATTCCATCTACTTTGGTTGGAATTTGCAAACCAAAATGTTCTTCAGTTTCAAATGGAACTTTGCTCAAAGAGTGATTTAATGCCATGTGTAATAATTGGCGAGTATGAGGTAATGAAAAACGTTTACCAATTCCATATGCGCCACCGCTCCAACCAGTATTTAGTAACCAACACTGAATCTTTGGATTTTCTTCAAGGCGTTTCATCAGTAATGCACCATAAACATCTGCTGGCCTAGGGAGGAATGGCGCGCCAAAACAAGGGCTGAATGTTGCTTTTGGTTCTTTGCTAAGACCGCTTTCAGTGCCAGCAATACGAGCCGTATATCCCATCAAAAAATGGAAAATTGCTTGTGCATTGGTGAGTTTCGAAATAGGGGGTAATACTCCAAATGCATCCGCTGTCAACATAACGATATTAAGTGGTTGGCCACCCTTACCTGTTTCAGAGGCATTCGGAATGAAATTTACAGGATAACAAGAACGCGTATTTTCAGTCAGAGAGTTATTATCAAAATCGGGAGAGGCATCAGAGTTCAAAATAACATTTTCAAGCACAGAGCCAAAACGCAAAGAAGCATTCCAAATCTCAGGTTCTGTTTTCTTATTAAGATTGATGACTTTGGCATAACATCCACCTTCAATGTTAAATACACCAGTTTTAGACCATCCATGCTCGTCATCACCAATCAAAATACGCTCTGGGTCAGAGGATAATGTTGTTTTTCCGGTGCCAGAAAGGCCGAAAAATATCGCAACGTCACCGCTTTTGCTGATATTAGCAGAACAATGCATGGATAAAATATCTTCTGCTGGAAGTTGCCAGTTCATTGTTGAGAAAATAGATTTTTTAATTTCTCCAGCATATTGCGTGCCACAAATAACTATCAATCGTTCTTTAAAGGAGGTGGTAATAGCCGTTGGTCCATGTGTGCCACAGCGGTCAGCATTCAAAAACAGATGAGGCGCATGTAAAATAGTATAAGGTTGTCTGCTATTTTGTTTGACTTCTTCTTTTTCTTCTTCTGTTAAATCTTCAGGTCTGACAAACATATTTCTGGCAAAAAGCGCATGCCAAGCATTGGTTGTGATTAATCGGATTGGTGTGCAATGATTCATATCTCGGCCAGCATATAGATCTTGTATATATAATGCTTGCCCTTGAAGGTAACCACCGACCTCAGATAAAAGTTGTGTAAAGTGAGCTGGGGAAAGTTTGTGATTAATATCGCCCCATTGAATTTGATCGCTGATCCCAGCCTCATCGACAACGAATTTGTCGCCTGCTGCACGGCCCGTATAATATCCTGTTTTTACGACAAAGGCACCATCTTTGGATAAAATGCCTTCTTTATTACGAATTGCATGTTCAATCAGTTCAGCGCGAGACAGATTTATGTATAGAGTAGGTGCTTTTACTATTCCAGTTCCTTGTAGAAAGCTGGCAATAGCATCGTCTACTTGTTCATGATCACCGTGAGTATAAGAAAGGCTAAGTGATGCTCCTGTCACATAAGGTTTTATAACATTATGTGGTAAGGAAGAAGAATATGTCATAATTTTCAGAACCCTGATTTTTTAAAGTATAGGTTCATCATATTAAATAGTGAAAATTTCTAAAAAGGCTATTCACAAAAACGCTAGTTTATATCAATAGTCATTAAATTATTCAGAAAATTGAATATCACTTTGATAAAGAAGTAATATTAAAAAAATTTATATGGTTTTTTTAATGTCTTCCTCTGACTTTCCTTGTCGTAAGCACGCAGTACCTTTTGCAATGATATCCCACGCTTTTTGTGAGAGTTGCTTTCTATTTTTAAAATCTTCGGGGTAAAGGGGATCATGATAAATAATTGAAGCTCTCATATCAGACCATTTACAGAAATCCCATAAATGTGGTGTCAGTTCCATATCACCATACCAAGAGTAGATCGGGCGGCGCAAACGATTAACAGGTAACATGCCTAAACGATCATAAACAACAGAAATAGGTTGAATAATAGGAATAGGATAAGTGACATTTTTGCTGATAGGTTTTGCTAGAACGAAAAAGGATGATAAAAATGGTGCTAGGTGAGAACCTTCTGTTGAGGTGCCCTCTGGAAAAAGAATTAGGTTACCACCTTCTTCTAGTCGTTTTTCCATAGTTTGTTGTTCTTTAATGGTGGATTGACGTTGTCTACTGACAAATAAGACACGCCCCAAGCGGCATAAGGTGCTTATAACAGGCCAAGACCCAATCTCTTCCTTGGCAACAAAAGCCCCTGGTAGTAATCCTCCAAGAACAGGAATGTCTAACCATGATGTATGATTAACAATATAAATTATTGGTCGTTTTGGCTTGCCTGATTGATTATTTTGATTTTCAAGTTTACCAAAAATACGGAGATCAAGTCCTAGTATTCGACAAACATTTCTCCAATAAAACCGAGCAAAATTGATTTTTGTCTTTCCTGATAGTTTTATAAAAAAGCTTTGAAATGGCATGCATATTACGGTCCATCCCAAAATAATAATAATTTTTCTGGTTGCTCTTATTTTTTGATAAATTGTTGAAAATTTAGATAAAAAATGTGGGTAAGTTATTGGAAGATTCTGAATATCAAAGGCTATGTATTGTTTTTTTTTGTCAGAAGAGCGCAAAAGAGAGTGGTTCATTTTGGATGATGACGGTTTAAAGAGAATTTTTTGTAAGTTTTTTTTGAAAAGAGAAATATATTTCAAGGTATTATAGCTTATGTCAAAGGTTTTGAAAAATTAATGAACGTTCTGCCAACAGTAGTTCGGCATTCTATAAGAAGTTTTATGGAACTACAAGAAGATGTCTTAATAATCCTTGAAAAAATGTTGTATATATATCACTATTCTTTAATAGTGCACATATTTTGGTTTTTCTGTCGTTTTTTTTCATAATTATGTGGTTTTAACTATTTTGTTTGGGATAAAGGCTTTTTTAATAGTGTATAATCCAGATCGGGTAATTATATTCTTTTTGTAAAAAGTAAAACTTACTTAAGGTTATGCCTTAACATCATGATCTATAGAGGGAATTAGGGTTTGTTGTTCATTGAATTACAATTAAAATATTATAATTTGTTGAATAAGCTGAATGTTTCAAAGATTCTATACCACGTGTGTTTGGCGGTAACTGCTGGAATGTGCTCCCTTGACTCGAAATCGCGT
>DWPH01000048.1:0-14164 GCA_018251535.1 Autochton itylus | reverse complement strand
ATGAAGCGCGGAAATTACTCGATCGCCAGTCCTTGACTGCAAGATGGAAAGAGCGGATGACCTCACCTATCAGCGAGACTGTCGAGGTTGTCCGTCCGGTCTTAGAGGACTGGTTGGACAGGCGGCATGGATCGCTAACCATCTGATTGGTGCAGGTACTCTCCAGACACGGATGTTTTGGAAAGTATATGTGCTGGATAGTCGGAAGAGAATCGACTACCAGGTGTCATCACTGTAGATGCGTCCAGGACACGGCGCAATATACTTTAGAGCACTGCCCAACAGGGGGCAACCAGCGACGTGAACCTGTCGCAACAGTGGGGGACGACCTTACACTTCCAGCTTTAATTAAGGTCATGGTCGGGAGCGAGAGGTCCTGGAAGCGGAGTTGTCTTTCTGCGAATGTATTATGTCGCAGAAGGAGGCCCCGGAGAGGGAGAGGCTTTCCAATGTCCCTATCCGCAACAGGAGAGCAGGGCGTCGGAGAAGACTATCACGTCCTCCTTTAATTCTTGTAACGTAGGCCTCGGCAGAGGATGTGCCTCTCAAATTAGTAAGGATGGAGTAACTCTAGCTCCAAATGAAGGGCCCGGAACGGTCTACGTCGCCGGGACTAGCAAAGCATACCCGCAGTCACGTGAAAAGGCGTCCGGAAGAACACTGCGGTTTTAGCTGGTAGGAGTCCGGCATAACCACTTCATCAGCCCTGCGGGAACTGGTATATATAAACACCGCACGACCAAAACTAATTAAGCTAGAACCATAAATATTGGACAATAGGTTAATTTTATGACGTAGACACTCACTTAGAAGGATTTTTTAACATTCCACCCCTAAAAGGGTTGAATAGTGGTTAAAAGTTTGTATTATTCTATATATGCATTACGTGGGAAACAACTAGTAAATAAATAAATGAATGAAATTCCTTTTTTCCAGGTGTCAGCAGCCATTTCCCAGACACTTCAAAACCTGAACACCAACACAGAAAATCTTCAAACACCCTTCTCCGAACAAGACTTAGCAGGAATGTTCAACAATTTCAATCTGGGAGAGGGGGCACAGGTATTTCATTTTGTAATATTGTAGTATGTGAAATTGAAGGTGTGAAATGTAAAATTGAAGGGCTGTGAACAACATGCATGCATGCAACGACGTACACCCACACACATACACGCACACATAAACGCACGCATGTATACAAGCACACACATTTTCAGTATTGGGTACAGTGACATCTAGTTTTGGTCGTCTCATCTACCCCACCAACCTCAGTACGATGCCATTTATTTATAGTTGTTTGTTATCACGTGACCGCAAACGGGGAATGACGTAACGCTCCTGTACACAAGATGTCATGTAATTTATCATTTTTCATTTCATTTCATTTGAAATTCGTAATCCACTAAACAAAATGCGAATTTTAATGTCTTATTAATCTCATGTGTACACATTAATTTCAGGACAACAACATGTTCGTCCCGTTCATGCAGGGAATGATGCAGTCCCTACTCTCAAAGGAGGTGTTGTACCCGTCTCTGAAGGAGCTCGTCGAGAAATACCCGGCGTGGCTCGCTGACAACAAGGGCAAGATCGAACAAAGCGAATTCGAGAGGTATTTATACAATGGAACCGTTTTGAAACGTATATTACATAAAATCTATGTTATTTTACGCGTGTCTGCAATATTACAAAGTTTACTAATGCAATGACATCACGAGTAAAAAAATGGCGTCTGGCCACCGCGCGAAAATTTAAAATGTTAACTTACGATACGCTCTCATAAAATTAAATAAAAACTGTTGTTTATGGAGACATTGTGAATCATTTTCAAGGAGGTAGAACTGGTCGAACTGTACTGCAGTTCGACCGAAGAAGTACCACAGTCACACTTATTTGTGGATACGTTGGAAGGTTGGGTACGTGGGATTTTTACCGCACTAAAAATCCCCCGGTGGCCGACCTCGGTGCTGCGAAGAGGATTCCGGGATCTTCAGAGAAATGCCACAAAGTTGACACAACACTGATTGACACAAAGGGTACCAGATTTGATTTTAGGCTAAGCAATGTATCATTATATGTTTTATCTGTATTTGATTTAAGTAACCGCCACTACTTCACTTTTCGCAACGTTAACACTAAGTCCCAATATGATGGCTGACTAATAAAGAAAGACCGTACATAATCTAACTTAACCTACATACGTAATTTATATGTTTGCATGAAGATTTAACCTAAAACTCTCTAGATCGAGGACTATTACAATCAGTGTCAGCTCCACGACGCCTAGAGGAAAATGGATGGCTTTCTAATTGTGATTTAAAAGACATGGCCCTATTGAGGACTAACGAAAAAATATCGTCTCACACTCTATCTTATTGAGTTTATCGGATTACGGCATAATTAATGGATAATCGACCATCCTGAGTTCTTTGAGGATGTATACACATGTATCTGAGACAAGCATCCACCGGCCATTTAAGAAGTCGATTGCTGAATACTGGTATCTTTTAAATATTAAATTAAAATTTGTTCTACACTTATTCTCTCAAGCACCATTACTTCATTAGATGCACATGTACGAAAGGTTTAGATTAGGTTAGGTTAGTTTTGTTCCTGGAGTTCCGGGACAAAGATATTAGGGCTACGGTACCCTCTGTCTGTCGTAAGAGGCGACTAAAAGGCGGCTTCCGGAGTTGCGGGTAGCAAGAGTGGGAGCTCGAACCGTCCGGTCAGCAACCCCGGAATGGACGGCGGTACGTGTGGTCGCGTACCGTCGTAAATACCAGTTGGTGTGGTGAGCCCAACGGCACACTCGACAGGAGCCCTATGGGGCAATGCCCTCAGCGGAAGGCAAGGCGATCAGTGGCATTTTTCTGAAGATCCCGGAATCCTCTTCGCAGCGCTGAGGTCGACCACCGGGGAGTTTTTAGTGCGGTAAAAATCCCACATAACCCGGCGTCACTTCCACAGCATCGGATAACTTTTGAAGGTTTTCTCTTTTGAAAAAAAAGGGTTAGGTTAGTTTGAATATGTTATTTACTTATACCTAAGTTAATAACGTATTCACGGATATTTTAAGTACTTAATTGTTTATGCCACCGCACCAATAGGTGTTTCGATAAAAACAAAGAAAATGTACCTGCCCTGGTGATGCTCTGTTTTGGAGAATATTTTATTTAGCTGTGCGCGTATTCTGTGTAGTATACTGCACGCTTTAAAACATATACACACATGTTGCTAGCGGATTGTTGCGAACTACTCTTTTTCCTAACTTTACAGACATATTAGAAAATAGTTAATTCATAATGTCTGGTAGCATTCTCCATGTCGCCGGTACCTATTCGGAGCCGGATATACCGGCATATCCGGGCGGGAAGTTGCTTATTTGCGAATGAACTAGATCCGTACTGAACGGTACTTGAATATTTTAATATTTAAGGTAACTTTTTATATTTGTGTTATATATAAGAATTTTATTCAATTATAATATAGATAAGTACTACGTTTCATTACTACTAGCATCCACACCCTTCCACCTTGACGTGACGGTGGTACCTTTCCGGTAAAACCGTACCTTGCCATACAATATTTACGGTATAATAATTATTACACGAAACACGAAAGTCTCGAACACTCAACAAGTTTTGACAAATATGTTTAAAATTTGTTTATTAATAGATGTTACAAAGTGAAAGCTACAGTTAAGAAAACCAACAAGCTGTATAGTGGTTACAAAGTACCAGGGAATCGTGGGTTTAACCATATTATTTCAGTGTACAGTGGAGTCTGAGAAAGGTGGGAAAAGCAAGTGAACATAACAAATGTGCAAAGTTGTCGTCCGTACGTTAATTAGACGACTGAGAACGGAGCTTCAAGCAGTCGGAGCTAGGGTTGGCACATTTATTACTAGTTTGATATATTTTAAAGGCAACATTTTATTATTGTTTTATTATTTGAAACACGGTTTTTTAATTTGTGATAATCAGGGGGTAGAGACGGCTCCAGGCTCCTCTCAGTTATGGTGAACGACCTGTGACCAGCAGTAGGTCATAAAAAGGGTTGCAGCCAATCAGGAGGTACAATATTATTATTGTTTTCAAAGAGAAAGCGTAATCTTAAAATTCGCTACGTATTATAATTTTTGAATAAATATATTGTGACAAGAATTTGTATTGAAAAAGACATTTTGAATAAAACAGTTACACAAAATCAATAGAAAATATACATTCTTGAAAATCAAAATAACAATCATACTACCTAAAATTACCAAAAAAAATTCTATCTTATAAAAATACAAGTCAACCCTACAAACGTCGCCTTGACTCGCTCGCGAGCCCGAGAGAGCCTTTGAGAGAACTTAACTCCGCTGTGTGCTGACTGCACCGCCGGCGACTGTGTTTGTACTTTTAAGTATCTGCAGCGGCTTGTGATACTGTTTTGAATTCATTCATGATGAATTAGCGCCCTTAATTGTAGTGCTACGCGCTCTGTGGAGATCGTAACTGGTCTAGATCGGTGCTGGACTGATTTGAAGGTGGTAGAACTATTGTGGTTCGACTTTTTTATGATTGAAGTGGCAAACGAGCCTACAGTCCACTTGATGGTAAGTGGTCACTGCTGCCCATGGACATCTATGCTGTACACGTTTTGGTTGTGTACTAATTTGGGTGAGTATCAATGAAACTGCAGAACCGATATACATACGTGCGTTTATTGAGATGCACAATTTGATACTGATTAAAATCTGATTCAATTAATACATATAATGTAGGCACAATGCCCAACTTTATATGGAGCAGAGATTCTATCTGAAGTCAATCACAGATGCGTTGCTACTCCTGAGGACTAAATGGTCGCCCCATAAATACTCGTAAATGAGCTGAAAACCACACCCTTCCGATCCGCAAGAATTGCCTCACTATAGAAATAGGTGTGGCGGTGGTACTTCCTTGTTGTATTCCGTGTTGTATTGTGTTTGAAGGAGTAAAGGAGACATACTTATTCCAGGTGTTCCAACTTAGTCCTCAAGGGTAGGAACGCATATGAGGCCAACGTCAGGTAGGCTCTCTACATTCTAAGTGACAATATCCAGGAGATGGACAACAGCGTCATTCTTTGTAACCCCACTCACTGCGGTCACACGCATGCCAAGCGCACTGACTATTGGAATAACCCTCATTAGGAGACGCCTATATCCAGCACTGGATCTCAAAATGGACTGATGGATGAATGTTTTATAGTGTCACAATAAACACTATATAAACTGTTAGCTCTATAAAGTGGTTATAATTTAGTAAAATAGACAACAGTAAAACCAAAGATCAAGTTATATTGGTTACCAATATATGATCAATGCAAGACAGTATCATAAACTAAACGACAAGAACAAACACAAAAAATAAAATGAAATAAAATAATTCGTAAAATTGAGCAGCGCATTAAGTTATAACTTTTTATGTTATTACACTCGGGATCTTCACTGGGTGCTTGATAATAATTTTGGTTTTCACATTATGTCTGTAGCTTTTATAAGTATTTGTGCTACTAGAATTATTTCATAAGAACTTGTTAATGATTCATATAACCATTTTAGACTGTCGTATTTAAATATCCAAATGTTATCATAGTGTAGTCCTTAAGCCTCGACGGAGGCCTTATAGGACGTTTGAAAACGTTGGACACGGATTAGCTGCCAACCCGTACGCTCTCCAATACTACGCATTGGAGCAGTGTAGTGGCGTAAGCATCCATGTATCCCCCAGCCGTAGGAAGAGACCCGTACCGAGCATTGGGACAAAAATGGGTTCCAGTTAAGTATCAATAAAATTGGTCCAGTAGTTTTGTCGATACTTGGACAGACAGACCGCCACCTTAATAATTTGTATAGATTAATACATATGTTTACTTCCCGCCGGATCATTTAGGGTAAGTACTTGCAATACCATAACCGTTTCGTGTATATATGAGTGCGATGTAACTGCCTCTGTTATGGCCACGGGAACATTACGCTCCACCATACGCAGTAATGTCATCGTTTGCCGTTTGTAATTGGGGTAACTATGCATTTTATTTGTGAAGGACGTCGTTTTTAAATACTTAATTCACTCGTTTGTAATCAAATATAGAACAATACAAAATTTTCTACGGCGCTTAAGGACAGTAGACGTAACTAGGAGATGAACTCCAATGCAATGATCGCCGAGGCTGTACCTATATTCTTAGGTCTACGAGTAAATTCACACCAATTCGTCTCATAGTAGGTATAAATTTATCTATTTATCTAGTAAACGTTAGGTGTATTGTAAATGTTATTTTAGATAATATATTTAACCTTATCAAACAAAAGAGGTTATTTAATCGACGTGTATCTTTGTCGTCTAACTATCTACTCAGTTAACTAATTTTAAATTTAAATTATGTTTTGCCTTCTAGCGATATCGAAGGTGTAGTGTACTAATATATTCCGGTACTTCGTAATTCAGGTCATGACTCCAAAATAATCCATAGACGAGTAGTATACAAATAAATCTTTTCCATAAAGCAGCGCGTAAAAATAAATATATTTGTATTGGCACAACGCCAACCGGAATTAAACAATGAACACGACCAAGAGAAAATGGTCTTAGAGATATCCACACATAATATATTGAGCCGTAGCCTCTAGATATTCCAAGAAATGTAATCCTACAAGGATTCAGGCTTCATACATACTTATAAACAGTAATGTTTCAATAGTTATTCCTGATTTTTTTACAAGAACATAGAACCGGCAGGGTTCGATTGGGGAGTTATCATTACACTTATTTCTAGCCTAAAGCTTTCATAGAATTCGTTGAACTCTTCCAATGTAGTGGGTGTCGGCTAACTTAAATACGAAGCGATCGTCTTGGTCCTCAGGACTGGCAACGCATCTGTGATGGATTTCAGGTAAAATTCTGTTCTATCTAAAGTTCGTTACAGATGTCCATGGGCGGCAGTCAGCACTTACCATCAGCAGGACTGCGTGCTTATTTGCTGTTATAAAATAACATCAGTATGAGAATGGCTATTTGCAAGAACAGCGCGGCGGTACCGCATCATTTAAAAAACCCTAGTTCCACCATCCTATACATTCCAATTTACGTCTTAAAGACAAGGAATGATTCTTAAAGTGTTCATTTTCATAATTGTCGTAAGCCTAAAAGAAGCAAAATACATTTCGTATCATTCACATTCTACCAAAGCACGGACACTGAAAAGTTTCCTTTTGAAATATCAATAAAATCATAAGATCCATACTTATTGGACGTTCACAGAAATTTTCAATTGCTCCACGATTTCAATGGGCACGTCCAACGATCATTTCGAAAACCCTTCGTAGTTTTAATTTGATTTCGTTATCGGTTTATTTTGAACCATCCCCCGATATTTTTAAAGTCGATTTCGAAATTCTATGCCAAATTTCACGGCAATTGAATACATGTGAATTACCAGTAACTGAATCATGCAATTTGGAGGACAATTTAAAAATGACAGCTCTCTTCTGTCATTATATAAAATATATGAACAGTTTTGTGTGTACCGAAGTTCTTATCAATTTTCCCACTGCTGGACATGAGTTTCCTCTCTGAATAAATGGCGTTTGGCTTATGTCCACAACTTTGGCCAAATTGTGGATTGGTGGACGTTGTACTTTCTTAATTCTCTCTTTATTCTTATGTGTATACCAAATGTTTCTAGGTGTATGAAGGATAGTTACCATTTATCAGACAGCCTAATTGTCCATTTCCTTAACAATATGAGCAAATAAACAAGCACTGTTGAGATATTGTATTTACACTTTAGTAAATTCCATCTACTTAACGAGCATTCATATTTTAAATACGACGTACTATGTTCCGAGCTGTTTCAAGGATATTGAAATATCTGTCATTGTTTGAATATTTGTTTAATAAGCAGATTCTTGCAATATTCAAGTGGGAAGTCTAGGGATTTATTATATTTTTGCTTCAGTAAAATTCGATTCAAATATAAATTACAGAATTCAACAAGACGTTTTATTTAAATGTTGCTAGTTTGCATCCTTTCAATTATTTTGTAGAAACCTACATTTGTGAGGTAGTAGAATCAGTACAGTCCGACCGGGTTGATACCATGATCACACTTATTTCTAGTGAAGATCATCTTGGTTCACAGACGTGGCAACGCATCTATGATACTCTTCAGGCAGAACCTCTGTGCTATATGGAGTTGGTTAACTTGTGAGTTGGTTGGCAGTGACCAATTATCGTCAAGTGAACTGGTTCATTTACTACTTCAATTTTCCAAAAAAATGTCATTGATGCTTTATAGTTTTACAGTCTTAAATTGATATTCCTTGTAACATGAATACATAAATGAGTATAATCAAATCGAGAAATTAAAATTAATTTAGGTATATGTCTGGACCGGAACCCGGACCCTTTGCTACAAATAACGAGAAAACTTGCTACACCACTAGAGCTCTATTTGAACCCAGTTTTGATCTGCCAAATTTCACAGCATTCCTGGATAATCTCGGTGAAAATTTAAAACAGTCTTAATTCGTTACGATTTCTCTTCAGTTACCCGGAAATTAAAATAAATGCATTGAAATTAATTCAATTCATGAAACACAGCTATAGATGTCTCGCAGCTTTGTGCGACTTTATGAATTTATGAATAACTACAATTATTCACTTTGCTTTGTTTTTCAAAACAATAACGGAATTTAAGGAGAGTGCTGTGAGAGTCTATAAAAGTGTATTGTTAGAATGATTTGAGATGAGACATATGTAGGTATAATGAATTGATTGATTGATTGACCTAACCTTTTCACGTATTCGACATGGTTCGACTGTGGTACCCTTATCACATCTAATTCGGTTTTAAGGGTTGTGAGACCAATATACAATGCCAATCGAATATAGAGACGAGACGAATATATAAACGAGAATATAGAAACGAAGATTTTAACGAAAGATAACGATTTAAGGAAGTGTATATTTCTCCGAGGTAAACCGTGTTAGTCCACGCGACAAAAAAGCATTTTTGGATTACTTTAGATAAGACTTTAATCCTGATAGTTGATTAAAGAAGTCTATGGAAAGCAGTGGTTTACCATCAATTCGACTGCATTTCCGGATGTTACTTCATTTAACAATGAAAAAACAGCTTTTCATGGCACACGTATGCAGTACATGGTGTAACGACAAAGTGCGCTTTTCTTGTAGCGTGTGTTTATACTCGCACATGCGTCCCACACGTACACATAATATTTATTCTGTCTCTTCGCGATCCACATGCTTGTATTTACGATGCGACAAAATAAGTGGCACGCGTGCGGGCATAAAGACGCGTGACAGGAAAATTTCCCTTTGTTGTGACAGGAAACACGTGTCTGTCGCTAGTTTTCGTAGATTGAATTCGAAGCTTTCAACGAATGCAGATATACTGATGGCGCGATTTAGCTTACGGGTAGGAAGTTAAAAAGGCATTTGTGATCAGTTTCAGGTTCGACCTATCCTACAAATTCTCTACTTGGCTTTAGAACATTGTAAATTATGCTCTTAGTTGTAATAAATGTGGAGTGTATATTTAGGATATACTTAAACTAAATTACAGAATTATTTGTAACCATGTAAATTTTAGCATTACTGAAAAATTCTTTGTCATGTACATAAATGGAAATCAACTTAACCCTCAAACGGTGTTGAATGAGATCCACAGCTGTTACAGGGTTTCGCAGGCAATTATAAAGTTTACAGACTCGGACCCAAATCGTGGCCAGTGTATACTGACCCTTCACAATTTCCCAGACCCTAATTGGTTGATTTCATAGAGAATAAACACGTAACCACACTACGATCGTATTGTGAGTGCTGAGAACTTACAAATCTAAGTGCTAGGGCCCACAATACCCTGCCTGACTGGGCACCATTACCTGAGAATTCTGCGTGGCTCACTATGCTAGAACTACTGAAACACATTCTTCGTCAACCCATTGCTGTCCCACTACTGGGCGCAGGCCTACTCTCAAATGAGAGGGGTTTAGTCCATAGTCTATCGCGCTGGCCAAGTGTGAGTTGGTAGACTTCACACACCTTTGAGAACTTTTTTTAAAGACCTCTCAGGCGTGCAGGTTTCCTTACAATGTTTTTCTTCACCGTTATAGGAAGTGATAATTAATCTGTAATACGCACATAACTGAAAAGCAGAGGTGCGCGCCTGGGTTTGAACCTCGGACCCACGATCGATAGGCCAAGTTTCAACCCTTAGGTTATAACTGACTTATACTGAAACACATAATTTACCAGTAATGTCTAATACCCATGATTTTATGATGAAGTACAGTGATTTTTTTGTATTTAAAAATACATTACAGTCGTAAGAACCAGATCAATAAGGAAAAAAATGGTATTGTACATCAAAAGAGTAAAGTTTACTTTTGCAAGCGACGGATTCCATAATAGCCTATCGAGTCATTGTAAATATGTTAGAATCTTGAGAGTTAGGAAAGTTATAAAGGCACGAAATAACGGTCAACTCAAAATAACGCTTTCTCTCACTAGTTTATTATATATTTACTGGGTATATTTACTATGTTACATGGTGATTAGTCATGTTCTAGAAAAAAAAATGGAGTTGGCTTTATCGGACATTTTTCAAGTATTTTATTGATATGTATTCACTCATAATTCGGTGAACGATGCCAGACTAGAACTAACTACCACGACCTAGACTAGTGTGCAAGTATCTCAAGTCAATATACAATAATAAAAGCCATAACTCATTCTCAAGAGTTTCAATAGAATTTTAACTAAGGTGTTTCAAACTGTACTTAATAACTTTGTGAATAGACTCGTAAGAGTATAATGTATACTAGCTGTATAATTTAAATGGTATATGCTTTAACAGTATCGAAGACGGTAAAAGAAATAAGCATAGTGTAGCTATGTAATGGTATATATGATATGCTGCTTATATTGAAATTAGAGATAGGTCAGGTTAAATTGGTTGTAGTCGGCAGTGGGGAAACATTTTTCTTTATTTTAATTTCACGCTCTCCAAAATGTATTTACATTTTCGATGAAAATTAAAATGGTTCTCTTGTTTATTGTTCGCCGTAAAATCAGGCAGGTTTAACACAATTAGATTTAAAAAAAAGAGACAACACTCGACGCAAGGGGAATTTTAAAAAAGCCTTTCGAATAAGTATCATGTTTTCAAATTTCTTTTGAGTTATTTATTGATTTGAGTTATTGAGGTCTTCTGAATTTAATATAGGGTCGGTTTAAGTGACATGAACTAGGGTAGGCCTTCGTTTAGCTACGATTCTCTAAATAATAGTCAAAGTCTAGTTTTTAAAAATATCTGTTTTATCTGTCTACGGACTTCAATCGGAAATGACTAAACTAATTTTGGAACTTTATACATTTCTACCCCGAAGATTTGGCAGGAGGTAATCTCAAGTATTTTTTTTTCCAAAGGAATCAGCCTAAGAAGGCTAATAGGGAAGTATGAGGACAAAGTTGGAAGCGGAAGGTCTTACAAATAATCTCAAATGCATTAGTCTGATGAAATAATTCCGTCTTAGAAAACGTCTACTCCATTTAATGAAAGCTACTTCGCCCTAGAAACTTCAAAAGTTTCCGACGAAAAATTTTCAATTTGTGCCGATGTTAAGCTGGTTCGAAAAACTAGTTACAATATTTCGATAAACTTTTAAATTTTTAAGACTTTGGCATACTTTTGGACTGAAGAATATTTTTAGAATTTTCAGTACTCATTGATTATATATATATATTTATAATCAGTGGCGTAGCGTACCTTAGACGGGCCCCGTAACAAAATTTGTTGGGAGGCCCACGTAAAGGAAAAATCTTAGCGACCAGGGCGGAATTTATGTTCCGGTTTAAAAAAGTGGGTCCGGAACAGAAGTGAGATTGTGGAAAACATTTTACGAATTTTTGCTTACATATTTTCGGGGTCCCTGTAGTTCGGGGGCCCCATATCATTGATATGGCAGATACAGCGATAGCTTCGCCCCTGTTCATAATATTCATAATTATTCGACTTATTTTTTATATTAGTTTTTAAAACATATGCCTTGCTATACTCTTTCGACCTAAGATCAATGATCAGATTCCTGTCTTATGGAGATACTTGGATAATAAGTGATATTAGGAACTGTTAGCTCCTTTATTTCATCAATGCATAAGCAATAGTATTTTGAGGTTTATTGAGATTTAATGCAAATACCCATGTAGTTTGTGATCGTATGGACTTTTTATAATTTACCCCTCTCCATTTCATTTGCCAAAAAATATTTGCCAAACTCCTATCAATGGCTGATCCGGAATTATTTGTGATTTGCGAAATATATTCGCTTGTATTTGGCCCGTCGCCAATTGGAAGTAAATAACGGATATGACTAAGCTTGTTGTGGACTGTCTGTCCAATTTGACCATTGGGCCAAATAAATTTTGCCTCTTAGCATCTTATTTTTAAATAAAAATAAATATTACTAAGAATTTTTTCTACTTTTTTGTACAATAATTTTACTCTTACAAGACCCTCAGTTTCGATGTTTCTTTAATAAAGAAATCGGAAATTTAGGTCATCATGTATAAAGTATATTTACTTTTCATCCCACGTAATGTCATGTTTTTAATCGAAGTAGTAAACCACTGTAACCACCGTCGCACATGGACATCTGTATTCAACTCCAGATAAATTTAGTTGCCTGAGGTGTTGGTCCTTCAGAGGAGTGGACGGGCAGGCGGCATGGGTCACTGACCTTGCGGCTGGTGCAGGTGCTCTCGTGACATGTGTGTTTCGAGAAGTACTTGTGCCGAATAGCCGGAAGAGCGCCAACTACTCTGTACTATCATAGTAGCTGCGATGAGGACATGGCGCAGCACACGCTGAAGGAATGTCTACAATAGGATAGTCAGCGCCGTGCCCTCGTGGTTGCATTGGGGCCAGACCTCTGGCTCCCGGCCGTGGTAAAAGCTATGGTCGTGAGCGACGTTATTTCGTAGAAGGAGGCTGCGGAGAAGGAGAGAGGTGTTCTCACGCGCACCTTAAATATGGAAGCTCCAGCTCCATTCCGAAGCGAGACGGGCTCTGCCGTGGGCAAAAGTCGACTAAACCGCGGACGAGTTCTGTTAGCGTGTCCGCAGTCCCGTCAAAGGGCGTCCGGAGGAACACCGTGGGGCTTGAGCCGGTACGAGTCCGGCATATCCTCTCCGCTACCCCCGCGGCTGAGAGGTACCCATGATGGGTTTCTACATGTAAAAAAGGTGTTGGTCTCTCTATGGACTAAGTTGGTACGTCTCGGATGTTTCCCTTCTCATACTCTTCAAACCAGAATTAAGCAGTGTTTAAGATTGCCTTTCAAGGCAGAAATAGGTGACGTAGCGGTGCGTCCGAAATTCAATCACGTTAATTTTTACCACCTTCTATCACCTTTTAAATGGCGATGGTTACAAGTTTTTACACGCTCCACTACGCTATTGTACTGCGGACTTTAATATACTATTTTGTCTGTTATAGAACATGTGTGATACTTTCAATGACTGTGACAATCCATATAAACGGAGCCTTAGAACTAATTGCGTTAAATGATCCTTATAATTATATTCAGGTCAGGCGTCACATTTCAGACCCATCCTTATGAAGGAGTCTCCTGTGGTTTGGGTACCTAGCTAATTTTTGGTAGTAGGGAACCCTGACGGATATACTTTTTTATTTTCAGCTGAATATCTCATAGTGCGGCAAGGCAGTAAACATATAATCTTGATAAAATTTTGGGTTGTGTTATTTAGTTTGTAATGCTATTAATATTATAAATAAATAAATAAATGAAGGACTAATCGGTTGACTAAATTGAAGTGAAGAAGTTGCCAATCTGGAGGATTAAGATGTTAGCCTTGTGTTTAAGTTAGCTGGAATTCACACCCTTCCAACTAAACACATCACCAGCTCCACCCTAGAAATAGAAATACAATGAAATGAAGAAGTAATTAATTATTGTATGAACAAATATAAGCAGTGGAATATTTTTTTCTTAAATATAAGTAAAAATGACTAATAATTCGACAAACTGGACTGATAACCGGAAGAAGACGGTGGGAAACCGTTGGACGCAGAAGACATAGGACCG
>DWPH01000047.1:0-14279 GCA_018251535.1 Autochton itylus | reverse complement strand
TATTACCTTTTTTTTTTTTTTTTTTTTTTTTTTTTACTTTGCAACGCCCCATAATGAATTTGTTTCCATTCTGGACGCGCATATGCATCATGTAAGTTCTCTACGATCTGTTTTGGATCAAGCAACACAATCAAATGTTGTGGCAAATATCCCAATGTATTAATCAATAAATCCTGATCCGTTAAACAAATCGAACCTGTTTCAGCAACACCAAAGCTCGCACGTAAAACACCGTAATCTATATCCTGTAACTCTTTGGGATGCATATTATCTGTTAATTTTTTATTTCCTTCGATATCTGATATTAGCGAACAAATAACTTTAGCATCCTCCAATTTCGCTTTTACAAATTCGAAAGGGTCATTTTGACCTTTTTCAATAATCTTACCACCCATAATCAGTAAAGATTGTTTAAACTGCTCGACAATATCAAATGAATCTTTATGAAATAAAGGAACGTTCGGCCCAACAGAAGGCTCTGGATTACAAGATTCACGGATCTGGTTTAAAATGGATTCACGACTACTCATCCGTTTTTCCTTTATTTTTATAATTTTTTGCATACCAACTATGAAAAGTTTCTTTGGGTACTGGCGGCAAATCTCTTTGCCTGCCCCAAGCATTAAGTTTGTTATAAACAACAAAATGAGGCAAATACGATAAAACCTTATCCCCTGTTTGCACTGCCGTTCGATAAGCCTTGGGGTGAGCTAATAACTTACCCATCGCAGTCATTAAAATTCGCTTCGATAAAGAGAGTTCTTTTTCATCTGCCAATGTTTCTCGCCAAGCAAAAACCTGTTCATGTAGGTTAATTTTTACAGGGCAAACGTTCGTACAGCTGCCATTCAAAGTCGATGCAAAAGGTAAATTCCGATATTTATGCGTATTAAAAGTAGGACTTAAAATTAACCCAATAGGCCCTGCATAAACACTGCCATAACTTAAACCACCACTGCGACGAAAAACAGGGCATGTATTCATACAAGCACCACAACGGATACATTTTAATCCTGCTTTGAATTTCGTACTTGCAAGGCGTGTTGATCGGCCATTATCAACCAAAACTACATGCATTTCCCCACCCTTGCGAGGACCACGAAAATAAGAAGTATATTGGGTAATCGGCGAGCCCAAAGCACTGCGTGATAACAATCGAATAAAGACTGCCAGATGCTCCATCTTAGGGATGATTTTTTCGATCCCTACCGTCACAATATGTAAAGGCGGCGTATTAGCAGAAAGATCAGCATTCCCCTCATTCGTGCAAACCACCACAGCACCCGTTTCAGCAACAAGAAAATTCCCTCCAGTCATGCCTGCATCAGCATTGAGGATATAAGGACGTGTATTTTCCCTTTGTGTCTCCGCCAAATAATGAACGTCATTATTCCCCTGCTCAGCATTAAGCGTTTTAACGAACACTTTGGAAACATCGGTTCTGGTTTTATGAACTGCTGGCACCACGACATGACTGGGATCTTCATGATCTAATTGCTGAATTCGCTCTCCCAAGTCTGTCTCAATGACATGAATATCGTTTTCTTCTAGATGCTGGCGTAATCTGCATTCTTCACCCAGCATCGATTTACTTTTGACCAGTGTCTTGGCATTATGTTCTTTTAAAATATCAGTAATTATCTGATTACTTTCCTGAGCATCTTTGGCCCAATGCACATGTACGCCGTTTGCTTTGGCATTACGTTCAAACTCTTCTAAATAATCTGCCAAGTGATCCAGAGTATGCGATTTAATATCTGAGGCTAGCTCTCTTAACTCTTCCCATTCAGGAATAAGATGCATTTGCGCATCACGTTTTTTTCGCAAATCCCATAAACGTTCATCATGCATTTTTTGATGTGCAGAAGCCGCAATAAAGCGGTTAGCGGCTTCTAATTGATCAACTGGCTTGTTACCTTTGATCTTGGCGCCTCTTGGTTGAGCTTCGTCTTGTAATGCACTCATGACAAATCTCCGTTTAAGATCTGAGCAATATGCGCATATTTCAAATTAACCCCCATACGCATCGCACAGCCTTTTTGATGCATTAGACAAGAGCTGTCAGCAGAAATCACATATTCCGCACCACTGCGATGTTGATCCATGACTTTGTCTTGTCCCATCTTGGCTGAAACCCCTTCTTCAAACACAGAGAAAGTTCCCCCAAAGCCACAACACTCATCTGGACGTTCTAACTCTACGAATTCTATACCTTTAACTTTTGATAATAAATCTTTGGGTTTTGAGAAAAATGGTTCTCGCCTTTCAGACATGCTGGCGTGACGCAACCCTCTTAACGCATTACAATTATAGTGAATAGCTATTTTATGAGGGAAAGTCGCCCACGGAAAAGCATCTACTTTTAAAATATCATGTAGAAATTCGACTAAATCATAGGTGTTTTCACGAACATGTTGCACCTCTTTGGTTTGATCAATTGCATCAAAATGATGCCTTACTTGGTTAGTACAACTGCCTGAAGGCATCACGACATAATCAAACTCGGCAAAATTCTTGACGAATAATTTTTCTGTTTCCGCAGCTTCTTTATGACATCCTGTATTGGTCATTGGTTGCCCACAACAGGTCTGATCAAAAGGATAAGTCACATCGACATTAAAACGTTCTAGTAATTTTAAGGTCGATATCCCAACCTCTGGTTCCAACGCATCCATATAACAAGGGATAAACAACCCAACTTTCATTATCTTGAACCTTTATTTTTATATATTATTATGGTCGTTTTATCATCATTCTGAAAATTATTCTAATTCAAATTATTGTGCTTTAATAAAAGAAAAAATCGATCATGATTGATTATACAGCTTTTTTAAAATCTATTTTTAAAGTCAGATAAATAACTAAGCACAATATTAGACGTTAAAATCTGTGGCAAGATCTTTGGTTGTCCATAAGCTGGATAGTATATATATAACGGTACACCTTCTCTGCCGTGCGCCTTGAGAAAATCACCAATAGATTTATCATACTGCGTCCAATCCCCAACCATATAGGTAATATGCTGATGTTTAAACGCGTCTTGGACTTTTGTAGAAGACAACGCAACTTTGTCATTCACCATACAGGTCAAGCACCAAGAAGCCGTCATATTTATAAAAACTGGTTTATGATCTTTGCGTAAAGCCTCAAGTTTCTGTGCAGAATAAGGAACTACATTTTCTTTTAATTGTGTTTCTATTTTACCATTTTGATCATGGACAAAAAAATAAAATCCACCACCCAGTAAACACAAAATAAGCACAATCAAAATACCAAAGAAAATCCGAAAGGCTCTATAAACCCCTTGCATATAAAGCTGTTGTATTAACCCTATTGCCCAACAAACAAATCCTAGACCTATAAATCCACTGAGTAATACGAAAAAACTCATCGATTGCTGATGTTGATAAACAACCCAAGCCAACCATAAACAACTTAGCAATAATGGGAACGCTAATAATTGTTTTAAAATATCCATCCATAAACCTGGACGTGGCAAGATACATGCAAAAGAAGGAATGCATGCAAATAAAACATACGGTAATGCCAACCCTAATCCCATACCAACGAAAATAAGAATACTCATCCATAAAGGTGCATTCAATGCCCCTGCAATCGCTATTCCCATAAAAGGAGCCGTACAAGGCGTTGCAACCAAGACCGCCAGTAATCCAGTAAAAAAGTCAGAGGAATATTCTGATGATCTACCTGCTGGACCTGTATTGTTTAATGAAAATTGAACGTTAAATACGCCAAGAAAATTCAAAGAAATGACAAAAAGTAACCAGCATAAAAAAATGACAAATCCCGCTGATTGAAATTGAAACCCCCACCCTAATTGCGATCCCATCCACCGCAGTCCTACAAATGCAAATGCCATTATAATAAAACAGCATAAAATGCCAGCTGTATAAGCAATACTGCTCTTATATCGCACGTTTATATGTTCTTGCCCAATGCGACTAAGTGATAAGAGTTTCATTGCAATAACAGGAAATACACAAGGCATAAGGTTTAATAAAATTCCACCTAAAAAGGCACTGCCGATCAAAAGAAACAAACCTGTTTGAACAGGTGTTGATAAAGGTACAACTTTTGCTTGAACCGAAAAATGCTGTATTTGTTTTTGGTCATCTTGAATGGCTAAAACACCATGAACAGGTTGCTGTAATTCTTTTTTAACTGCCAAAGGAATATCTAAGGTTAACAAACCTGGTTTTACGGAAAGCGTTTGAGATGCCACTTGATCAATTATACCGCTTTTTTCTGGCATAAACCATGCTTTGGTTATATGTGCAGGATCAACGCCATCCTGTTTTACCCATAATTTTCCTGATGAGGTAATATGAACATCCCATGGACTATTTTTAGGTTTTTTCGATAAAGCCCGTTGAATAAGAGAAGCCTCTGGTGAAATAGATGCCTGTCCCTTTGGTAAATCGAAAACAAACTCTCCTTCTTGTGGAATACAAACATCTGCACAAACTAACCATCTGGCTTTAACTTTTAAGTTTAAATCTTTGCCAATCTGATCATCAGGTACCAAGACTTTAAATGGTAAGATAACGTCCCCTTTATAAATATAAGACATTAAACCATTTTCGGTTAATTGCTCTGGTGACGGCCATATAATTTTGCCTTCTTGAGCACCAGAATCATTTATTTTGGCAGAGACCGAGGCAGGTTCCCCCGCATCGCCAGGATTAGTCCAATAGGTATGCCACGCAGGTGCCATCTTAATACGCAACCCCAAAAGCAGCTCTTTACGGCCATCATAGTGGTCACTGTCTGACAAAATAGTCGTTTGATCCTGTTTACTGATAACTGCATCAGTTTCTTTAGCTAAAACAGAATAAGAGCCTGAGCTAATAAAGCCTATCATCCCAAGAAAAAACAAAAACCAAACACGCAATGAAACTATCCTTTGATAAAACTAGGTTTGTCTTTTATATATATGAAGATAACAATAAATAAGCCATCTGATTCATTATCCTCATCCTCATGAATTCTTATGTATAGTATACCAAATATTTCTCTACCTATCCAATCGACACTGCCAAAACTTTATGATTATTTAAATCAACATCCAAATGTGATCTTGGTTGCCCCACCTGGAACAGGGAAAACAAGCCTGGTACCTTTGTCTTTACAAGATGCCCCATGGGTACAAGGTAAAAAGCTGATTATGTTGGAACCGCGTCGTATTGCGACCCGAGCCGCAGCAAGACAAATGGCACATTTATCAAATGAAGAAGTCGGCAAAACCATTGGCTACCGAACACGTATGGACAAGGCAATCAGTGCCCAGACAAAAATCGAAGTCGTTACCCAAGGCTTATTCCTGAGGCATTTACTCAATAATCCACTGCTAGATGATGTTGCTGGAATTATTTTTGACGAAATTCACGAACGCTCTTTGGATGCCGATTTATGCCTAGGGCTATGTCGTAATCTACAAGTTAACCTTCGCCCAGATCTGCGTTTAATTGCTATGTCCGCAACTCCGTCTTTGACAAATCTACAAAAAATCCTGCAATGCGATATTATCGTAAGTAAAACAGATTACTATCCGATTACGACACACCACCGTAAAAGAGACCTAACCCATATCAGAGACCTTTCTTCAGTGATGGCAGCTCAAATTACCGAAGCTTATCACTCTGAGAAAGGCAATATTCTGGCTTTTTTGCCAGGTGCTGGCGAAATCCATAAAACGATCAATCTGCTTTCTTTGCCAAATGCAGAAATTTTACCACTTTACGGAGACTTACCCGACGCCGAGCAAGATAAAGCCTTGCGACCAACCTCTGATCAAACATCACGTCGGATTGTTTTGGCCACTTCTATTGCAGAAACTTCTTTAACCGTTCCTGGCGTTCGCGTCGTTATTGATGGTGGCTATCACAGAATGCCTCAGCTAAACGCTGATACAGGGTTAACCCGTCTACAAACGCAGCGTATTTCCAAAGCTGCTGCGACACAACGCGCAGGCCGTGCAGGGCGTGAAGGCGAAGGGGTTGTTTATAAATTATGGACACAAGCCACCGAACGCAGCCTGTCCTTACATGATCGCCCTGAAATATTAGAGGCCGAGCTCAGTGAATTTTTACTCGTTTGTCAAACATGGTCAGATATTATGGGGATTGAAATCTCGGATATCCCTTTTCCTGATAAGCCTTCTCTCGGTGTTATAGAAGCAGCCAAAGAGCTTTTAATCCTATTAGGATGCCTTGATCATAAAGGTCATATAACCAAATTTGGACATAAGGTCGCACAATTTGGAGCACATCCACACCTTGCTTGCATGATGCTAAGTGCCAGATCTAACGAAGAAAAAGCATTAGCAGCTGATATCGCAGCGTTATTAGAAGAACGAGATCCATTACGTCATGAAGAGCCTGCTTCGGTGGATATCAAACTTCGCCTTGCTTGGTTGCGCCAACCTCCGACCTCAAGAAATGATCAAGGGTTATGGCATCGCATTCGTAAAATCAGTCAAGATTATCGTAAAAGATTACAAATCTCTGCAACGCAACCCCCAGCAATAGATCCTGCTTTATTAATTTGTGCTGCTTTTCCTGATCGTTTAGCGCAAAGGCGCAGTGAAATTGGCTCTTTTAGACTTGCTGGTGGAGGTGCTGCCCATTTATCACCTCAAGATCCTTTTGCCAAAGAAGGTCTGTTGGCGGTTGCCAGTGTGCATGTACATAAACGCACAAATATTTGTTTGGCTTTCCCTGTTAAAATACAAGCCCTTTCCAGCTTTATTGAACAAAGATCTGAAAGTGAACAAGAAACAACCTTAGATACCAACAGTGGTAAAGTCATTATCAGAGAGCGTCTTAAATTTGGCAGGCTTACATTACAAGATCGCAATATCCTTGCCTCTACCAAAGAGGCCATTCCTGTTTTATTCAGTTATATCAGAAATAATATATCCAAAACCTTAAATTGGGATGAACAAAGCAAACAATTGCTAGCTCGATATCAAATTGCACAATCACAATTTTCTTTTGAATCCTTACCTGATTTATCAGAAAAAGCGCTCATTGAGAATTGTGAAGCGTGGTTGTTACCTTGGATGAATGGACTAACTTGTCTTGACGAAGTAAAACAACTTAATGTTGCTGATATGCTTGAAGCCTATCTGGGGTATACAGTTTGCAAAGATTTAAATCAGCTCTTACCTAAAGCGATATCACTAAATAATCATAAAATTTATATTGATTACACTCAGGCTGTACCTGTGGTCTCTGCACCAGCAAAATATTTTTTTGGATTAAATACCACCCCTACCATTGCAAAAGGAAAAATTGCATTGCAATGTTGTTTATTATCGCCTGCTAATCGCCCCCAAGCGATTACAAGTGATCTACAACGATTTTGGCATGAAGGGTGGAAAGATATGAGAAAAGATATGAAAGGAAGATATCCAAAACATCACTGGCCAGAGAACCCTGCCATTGCCTCAGAGCGTAAATCTTGATGAATATGCCTAAATTACCCATAGTTTTCTATATGCGTTCAGCTTTTAAAACAGCACTATTTTTGAGTGCCTCATCTTTTTTTGTGTCTATAGTTCTGCAATCGGTTATTGCTCAAGAGGTCACAAAAAAAACCGAAACCATCACTAAGCAAGACAATAGCTCTGCTCCTGCTCCTGCTCCTGCTCCTGCTCCTGAAAAAGTTATTCCTTCTGCTGAACTGGCCAAGACCTCACCTCTACTCGTGGAATATGGTCCCTTAACCTTTTCCCCATTAGTTAAAAAAGTTGTTCCAGCTGTTGTGAATATCGCGGTCTCTCAAGATATTCCAATTAAAAGTCGAAAGAAAATCATTATTCCACCTTCTGTCAAAGGAACACCTCTAGAAAAAGAATTCAGGCAAAGGCAACATCAACAACAGCAAAAAATTACCGAAGCTGGCTCGGGTTTTATCATTGATCCCAGTGGAATTATTGTAACCAATACACACGTTATTGGAGATTCAGACGATATCACTGTTTCCTTGCAAGATGGCTCACAGTTTCCAGCCACTGTGATTGGTAGTGATTCTTTGACAGATATTGCTGTCATCAAAATCGATGCAAAGCACCCCTTACCTTATGTTATATGGGGCGATAGTAAAAGAGTAGAAGTTGGAGATTGGATCCTAGCCACAGGGAACCCTTTTGGTTTAGGGTCATCCGTTACTGCAGGAATTGTTTCTGCTCGAGGTCGTGATATTGGTTCTGGACCTTTTGATGATTTTTTACAACTTGATGCCCCAATGAATCCAGGCAATTCAGGTGGTCCTTCCTTCAATCTTGCTGGACAAGTTGTCGCTTTAAACACCGCGATTGTTTCACCAACAGGCAGCTCTGTAGGTATAGGATTTGGAATTCCTTCTGAAATCGTTGCCCCTATTGTTACTCAACTTTGTAAAACAGGATTTATTGATCGTGGATGGTTGGGGGTTACACTCGGTGATGATGATAGACATAACGGGGTTAAAATTGTTGATATCGACAAAAAGGGCCCTGCTTATAATGCTAAAATTAAGGTGGGTGACAGAATTGAAATGATTGACTCTCAACATGTTGATACCGTACGCACATTTATGAAAGCAATTGCTGTCTCACATCCAGGAGCAACAGTCGAGCTACAAATAAAACGTAACAAACACATTTTAAAAATATCTGCTGTTGTTGGGCATCGCCCCAAAGACGCTGATAATTAAATATTTCAACCTCAACCAATTTTTACTTGAACTAAAACATTAATATACGACATCTTTAATTACGATGATGTTAAATATTGTGTCGTGTTTGCACACAAGCAAAAGTAAATGAATTACATGTGTTTATTTCATATAGTATTTTCATCTTTTATTCACTAGCTTGGTGTCTTAATTCATTACTCAACGATTTACTATCGTTTCAACCTTATTTTTTCCCCCAATTTTTGGAGACAGGCTGATGCGTTTTTTATTAAAAAACCCTTCTTTTGTAATATTTACAAAACAGACTCAAAAATTTAAAATTTCTTTTCTATCTATGGGTTTTATGTGCGCATTAGCTCCTCAGAGCTATGCTAAAATAACACAAGATTACTCTGCAATCACACCTGTTCCATCAACAAATGCCGCAACGGACACCAGTGTATTAAAAAAGCCATCTAATGTAAGTATTCTTGATATTCAAAGATATACTGGCTCTTTGCTCTCCCCCTCAGGAGCTGTGACCCAAGCAGGATCTTTGATGATTGAACCATATTTTCAATCCACTATCAGCCGTGGTGGATATTTAAGTGATGGCCGCGTCAGGAGCAATAAACATCGAACCGATTCTGCTGATAGTTTTGTACTAGTGAAATATGGTGTTACCAATAATCTTAGTATTCAAGTCACCCCACAAGTAAATTATTACTGGAACGGCAGAACTACTTCAAGTACAGTTCACTTTTCTGATTTACCAGTTGAACTACAATATCGTTGGATTGACCAAAATAATAAGAAATACATTCCCAGTTTTACCACTTATTTAGGCATGAATTTTCCTACAGGTGATTATACTAACCTTGGAAGAGCTCTTGATTCAGCAGGAAGTGGTTCTTATGCTCTGAGATTTGGAATACAGTCACAAGCGGCGTATGATATCAATAATCACGCCTTACGCGTTAGATTATGGGGGGTTGCTAGAAAACCTCTCACTTCAGCAAATATACGTGATATCAGCAGCTATGGAACAGACGATGGTTATAAGGGAAATGCTAAGTCTGGCCTCTTTGGAAACTGGGGATTCTCTTTGGAATATGGAATTACCAAAGAATGGGTATTGGCTTTTGACTTTCAATATGATTGGGCAAAAGGTACTCGGATGAGAGGTGCTTATACAAATGGCCCATTCGAACGTTACGTAAGTTCCGCTTCTCATGATATTCAAATTGCGCCTGCTATTGAATATAACTGGACACCAACAATGGGTGTAATTGTGGGCGCAGCACTAACTGTGGATGGTCATAATACAAATGATTTTGTACAACCTCAATTCGCAGTAAACTTCGCTTTTTAGTGATAAAAACAACTCAAAAGATTAACCTTTTTCTCTAGAGTTGTTTTTATAATATCCCATCCATTATTAATTTTGTCTTAACCTATAATAAAATACTTTTTAACAGGATTATTAGACGAAAAAACAATATCAATATTAAGTCAACATACAGATTAACATTGACTAAGGTTCCTTATATGAAACATGCATATTTTACAAAATACTATTATCTTTTATACATTTGTATTTTTGCATGGATCTTTTACCAATCATTATCACATGCTAATGCTCAAGTTATCCCGCCATCTCAACAAACAACCAATATTTTAGATGAGCAACGCTATACTGGATCCTTACTATCACCATCTGGTGCTATGGCCAAAGCTGGTCTTTGGGCAATTGAACCTTATGCTCAAATGACTATCAGCCGCGGTGCCTATCAAGCCAATGGAAATGTTAAAAATAATAATCATAGAACTGATAATTTTATTAATTTTACCTTGGTTAAATACGCAGTTACCAATCATTTCTCTGTACAAAGTACCCCTCAAATTCGCTATGCGTGGAATGGCCATACAACATCAAGCAGCCTTCATTTCGCAGACTTGCCTATAGAGTTACAATATCGCATTCTTGATCAAATTCGTGGGACATTGCAACCCAATGTAACCGCAATATTAGGCATGACGTTCCCAACAGGAAACTATTCTAATTTAGGACGAGCTCTTGACGGCGCTGGTAATGGAACCTATGCATTACGTTTTGGCTTGCAATCCCAAGCAGCTTATAAAGTTTTTAACCGTGCTTTTCGCGTTCGTGTTTGGGGGGTTGGAAGGCAGCCATTGAACTCTGTTGATATTAAAAACATCAGTAACTACGGGACTCCCTTAGGATATAGAGGAAATGCAAGACCTGGATTATTCGGAAATACGGGCTTTTCTCTTGAATATGGCCTAAATAAAAAATGGCTTCTCTCTTTTGATTTTGTCTATGATTGGGCCAAAGGAACCAGAATAAGGGGCACAGATAAACACGCTATTTATAACCGTCATATTACAGGGGCGTCTCATGATATTCAAATTGCACCTGCCATTGAATATAACTGGTCACCTACGATCGGCGTTATTGTTGGCTCTGCTTTAACTGTAAATGGTCATAATACAAATGATTTTATACAACCTCAATTTGCGATTATGATGTTGTTTTAGTTATCTTTTCTATTTCAACTATATTAATATTATGATTATAAAATTTAATGGTTACTTTTAGTATGATTGTTTTTAAAGATTAAAATATCCCAACAATGATTTCTAAGCCAAAAAAACGAGTGCTGAACGCCTTTGAGAACGAATAACTACAATTGCATTTTGCCGAAATTTCCTAGCGAGTAATATTGCTTTTGGCACAGGAATATTCACCATAAAAAGAGGTTCTGAAATCTCTTTTAACGAACCTGTTCCTGTATAATATTCGTTTTGACATAAATATTGTTCTAACTTTTGCATCATACGCATATTCCATCCCAAGGGTTTTAATCTTCCTCCTGGGTTATACGCACTCAACATGACCAATATCGATTTATTTAGATGTCTAGAAATGCCTTGAGGATAATGACCAATTTTAGTTACAACGGATCCAGCCTGATAAATACTCTGCCTATATGCAACATTTATTTTTGCTGTAGGAGGCAAAATACCCGTCATATTTTTTAATCCTCTGTCTTTTTTTCCATACCAAAAGTCGAATCTTTATGCACTTGCACCGATAATAATAATCCAAATCCAAACATAACGGTTAACATTGCCGATCCACCATAAGACACCATCGGTAAAGGCACCCCTCCAACGGGAATAGCCCCCATTACCATAGACAAATTAACTGCACAGTAAAAAAAGAAATTCATCGTAAGCCCCAAAGCCAACAAACGACCAAATTGATTTTTGGAACGGATGGCAAAAATCATTCCTCCGATAATAATCAATAGTAACAATCCAATAATACAAGCGCCGCCGACAAACCCCCACTCCTCTGATAGCATAGTAAAAATAAAGTCAGTTTGTTTTTCAGGTAAAAAATTTAACTGTGCTTGGGTTCCATGTAAAAAACCTTGTCCCCACATTCCTCCTGAACCCAAAGCAATTTTTGACTGAATAATATTATACCCTGCACCTAAGGGATCGCTCTCTGGATGTAAAAATGTAGTAATCCTCGCTTTTTGATAATCATGAAGGTGACTATAAATAAACTCAAATGCAAACGGTATTGGACATACTAATAAAAGAATTAACCATAAACGCATTCCCGCAACAAAAAAAATTGAGGCACCAATGCAGCCAACAATGACCGCTGTTCCCAGATTAGGTTCTTTCAATATTAAAACAACAGGAACTAATACTAAAAAAGCAGGAACAACGAGGCGCAACGGATTACCCATTTGCTTCCAACTGATTTTATGAAACCAAGTCGCCAGTAATAAAACCAACCCTATTTTCATAAGCTCAGAGGGCTGCAAAGCAATACCTCCAATAACAATCCACCGCTCTGCTCCTTTACCTACATGACCCATATGCAAAACAGCCAGCAACAACACAATACCCAGCCCATATAAGGGCCAAGCGAGTTTTGCAAGAAATCTCAATGGCGTTAATGCCACAGAAATCATCACAACAAACCCTATTGCAAAACGCATCATCTGAGGACGTGCATAAGGATAATCAGCCCCACCAGCCGCAGAATATAAAGCAATATAACCAACTGCTGCCAGCAAACAAATTAAGCCAACATACAACCAATTAATACGCCATAATTTACCTAGAATCTTTAGGTTGGGCTCTGCTCTTAGTAAACGTTTTTCAAAAACCATTGTTTTTACTCTTCATTAAGAACCTATACGGCATATAGCTTATTATTCATTTTGTGAATCTTTGGGAGGCTGAGGCTGTTGTTGCTCTTGATCTTCAGGTTTCTTTGGCTCTGTTACATCGCGTTGCTGCTTATTCGCAGGGTCACGACGCAATGTTTTTAACATAATATCTCTTGCCAAAGGAGCAGCCACCGAAGCCGCAGCATTTCCGTGTTCCACAATAACAGAAATCGCATATTGTGGGTTGTCATAAGGTGCAAAACAAATAAATAAGGCATGTGGGCGATATTTCCACGGTAAATTCGCAGAATTAAAATGGCCACTTTCGCGCATAGCTCTTGATACTCTTTTAACTTGAGCAGTTCCTGTTTTTCCAGCCAATAACATACCATTATACATACCATCAGACGGACTGCAGGCTCGTTTGCTACTTAAAACAAATAAAAGAAAACAGTAACAACAATGCAATTCTGAAATATCTGTATTCCTTTTTAATTACAATTCTATCACCATATATATAGTAACAATAACCTAAAATAAACAAGCCTGTTGCACAGAAAATAATATAGAGAGAAAGTAAGGAAAATTCCGGAGCGCTATTTGCATCATGTTATTGGTTTTTTGTCGTGAAGCCGACACGAAGCAATCATTTCAGTGTTTGTTAAAACAAACAGAAATCGTTCACATTGGCTGGCTTGGAACCGTTCATGTGGTTTAATTGAAAACCCCAATCGCAAATTAAAATGTATGGACGAATTGTAATGAATGAGGATCAAAATGCAAGAGCATTTAACAAACCTATTGATTATATTGGAAGATATCTGGAGGCACGGCAGTGTCCTCACCAAGTTAAACAAGAGCAAAAACAAAGAATGACCCTTTTTTTGAAGCCATTTAGGGATTTTTTGTTCTCCCTGTAATGTCGCTGTGGATAAAGTTAGTAGCCTACATTTTCATGGCCTAGAATGCGTAATAAAACTAGGTGTATTCCAAAATTGCATTAAATTTGAATCTTTGGCTTACAAACTATACTTTACAAACTTCACCGTAGTTTATAAATCAACTTTCTCAACGGAATTTATGTAAAATAAAATTTACTTAATATTAGTGCACTGAGCGCATTATTTATGTTTGTGCATGCAGAAACTTGGCCCGCTACTGCAATTTCATATTAGCCGTTTTTAAATACATAAAATAGTAGACTAATTATTCTTACGTTATGAAATTGTAGTGCGATTGCTTTATTTTGTTCATTAAAATTATGTGAAATATTGATATCTAACTTAAAATAACTATCATAGAACATAAAGGACAAAGGTGTTGATAGATGTATGGGAACGGTATGTGTGGCCGCATATCGTCGTAAACGCCTGATGGTGTGGGATT
>DWPH01000046.1:0-14394 GCA_018251535.1 Autochton itylus | reverse complement strand
ATTATAACTTCATGATTTACGCCACAGAACACAATGTTTTCTATACTTATAACCATATCCTGATATTCTTTCATGGATACTATGGACACATAGAGACGAACACATATCCAGTCTGTTTGGCTGGAGGTAGATCATGGAACCCATTGCGCCGCCGCCATTATGATCGTTGCGCCACGCGAGTTGCATTACCTATGTTATTATTTTTGTATATGAATATGTAACGATGTAAATAACCTTTTTCAGTGCCCCAACCCATATTGGATGAAACGAGAGATCCTTGCGTACCATCCCCGTGCGGTACGCATGCTGTTTGCCGTAACTTGGGTGGTCAAGCATCTTGTTCATGCGTGGTAGGCTATTTCGGCAGCCCACCCAACTGTAGGCCAGAGTGTGTGACGAATCAGGATTGTGTCAGTTCGATGTCCTGTATAAATGAGAAATGCAAGGACCCTTGCCCAGGATCTTGTGGACAAAACGCTAAATGCTCAGTGATCAAACATATTGCAATTTGTACTTGTTTGGAAGGCTATCAAGGAGATCCGTTCACTGCATGCACGTTTAAACCGCTAGAAGGTACGTAACCTCACAACATATTTTTATAGGACAACCGGCTTCATGATATTATTTTACATCCAAATAAACATTTTCATTAACAACTATTAATGACTTTCAGAGCCGTCTCCTATCGATCCCTGTAATCCATCACCCTGTGGGTCAAATGCACAATGCTTCAATGGAGAATGTTCATGCTTACCGGAATATCGAGGTGATCCGTACATAGGTTGTCGACCTGAATGTACAATTAGCACGGATTGTCAAAGAAATCAAATTTGTGTTAACAAAAAATGCATGAACCCATGCCCTGACACTTGCGGAGCCAACGCTATATGTGAGGTCATCAACCACGTTCCAATGTGCAGTTGCCCCGCTGGATATACTGGCAATTCCTTCGTATCCTGTAATGCTGTGCAAGGTAATTATATGGATTCAATTCATTTATGGTTGTCGCTGATATTGGAATTTTAGCAACGGCGATTCGCGTTTTGTGATTGCAACAATGCTGCATCATGTTTTGACTTTTGCGCTCGGTCGCAATATGAAAAACTAGGAACTAGGTACATTTTTGCTAAAAACAACATTAATGAGGTTTAATATTGACTAGTTTTGCAATGAGTAGAACTTACTTATTAATTTACCAATTCATATATATTTTTTGCAGTTCCGTTACCAACAAATCCTTGCAACCCCAGCCCATGCGGTCCAAACAGTCAATGTCGTGAAATTAACAATGTTGCCGTATGTTCCTGTTTGCCGAATTACTCAGGAAATCCACCAGCATGTCGACCTGAGTGCACCACAAGCTCTGAATGTCAACTAGATAAAGCTTGCAATAACTACAAATGTATTAATCCATGTAATGGAGCGTGCGGAGTTAGTGCTCTCTGTGAAGTTGTCAATCATAACCCGATATGTTCTTGCCCAAGAGATTTCACGGGCGATCCGTTCACAAGATGCGTCCCTAAACGTGAGTACTCATTAGAATAGCTTTTGCTATTTATATAATTAACTTATTTCTATTATAAAATATGTTTTTCCGTAATTATATTCTTACATAATAGATACCTATGTGCTTATTCGTGTTCTTCTTTATTGTTTCTTAAGACCATTTAAATTCTTATAGACGTTTTTACATTTTGCAGCTCTGGAGATTCAACCGCAAATAAATCCTTGCTTACCATCACCTTGTGGACCAAATTCAGTTTGCCAAACAATAAATGACTCGCCGTCCTGCACTTGCATGCCTGAGTTCATCGGAACACCACCCAATTGTCGTCCAGAATGTTCTAGCAACAGTGAATGTCTAAACCATTTGGCGTGTATAAATAATAAATGTGGAGATCCTTGTATAGGCGCTTGTGGCTCGCTGGCACAGTGCCGAGTAGTCAGCCACACTCCTAACTGCGTTTGCCCACAAGGTTACGTAGGAGATCCATTTATATCCTGCAACATACAAATTAACACACCTGTAGAGATTATATCTCCGTGTACTCCGTCTCCTTGCGGAAGCAACGCCATTTGCAAGGATCGTAATAACGTCGGGTCATGCACTTGTTCGCCTGGATACTTTGGGAACCCCTACGAAGGATGCCGACCTGAATGCACAGTTAATACCGACTGCCCTTCGAATAGGATATGTCAACAAAACAAATGCGTCGACCCGTGTCCCGGAACTTGCGCTGCCAATGCTCAGTGTCAAACTGTAAATCATGCGCCAATATGTACCTGCCTACCGGGATACACTGGAGATCCATTCCGAAACTGTGTTTACAGACAAGGTAACATTGTCATAATTAATCTCATCTTTCCGATTGATGAATTGTTCGAAACTTGCTGGATGAGTAATAATGTATTTATTTGTTTTACAGAAATTGAACCTCCCTCTGATCCATGCACGCCATCACCGTGTGGCCCCAACAGCGTGTGTAAAGTACGGAACGAACAAGCACTTTGTACTTGTATGCCTGAGTACCGCGGCGCACCACCTAACTGCAGACCTGAGTGTATTATAAGTGCTGAATGTCCAACCAATAGGGCGTGCGTTACTCAAAAATGTATCGACCCCTGTATTGGACAGTGTGGACAGAACACAAAGTGCCTTGTCGTTAATCATAGTCCGATTTGTACTTGCATGCAGCAATACACAGGAGATCCTTTCAGTAGATGCTATCCGATTATAACGATCTCAGCCGTGGAAGCTAGGCCACCAACAAATCCTTGTCTACCTTCGCCATGCGGACCCTTCAGCGAATGCAAAGAGATCAATGGAATTCCCTCCTGCACTTGCCAACCTTCTTACATCGGAGCTCCGCCCGGATGTCGACCGGAGTGCGTTATTAACTCTGATTGTCCAAGCAATTTGGCATGTATTAACCAAAAATGTAGAGATCCATGTCCAGGTTCATGTGGCATTAACGCCAAATGCGCCGTTAAGAACCACATACCAATTTGTAGCTGCCTGGAAAATTATATCGGCGACGCATTTACTGAATGCAAACCTCAAGGTAATTTTTATGTTTATTTCAAATTTGATAGGTAATTCTAAATTACGTACTGTAAAATATAAACGTTTTTATAAATATTTAATTGTACAGTTACAGAAATTGTAAACGATGAAATCGATCCTTGTAATCCATCTCCATGTGGACCTAACGCAGTTTGTCGTGGAGGAGAATGCACATGTCTGCCAGAATATAGAGGAGATCCATACTTTGAATGTCGTCCAGAATGTGTATTGAGTTCGGACTGCGCACAAAACAGGGCCTGTTTGCGAAATAAATGTGTCGATCCCTGCCAAAGTGGCGTTTGCGCAAGTAACGCTATATGCGAAGTTATCAATCATGTACCAATGTGCAGATGCCCTGAGCAAATGGTCGGTGACGCGTTTGTCCAATGCAACATCCTCGAAGGTAAAATAACACAATCAATTTTAAGTGTATTTATTAATTATCAGAATCGTAGTGTTCTAAGTATTATTTTAATTACAGTGGAGAAGCCCCTACCTTGTCAACCAAGTCCATGTGGACCCAACAGTCAATGTCGAGATATAAGTGGACAAGCAATATGCTCGTGCTTGCCCGGTTTTATTGGAAGTCCACCATCCTGCAGGCCAGAATGTATTGTTAGCACAGATTGCTCACCAGATGAAGCGTGTAGCAATAGAAAATGTATTAAACCTTGTCAAGGAGCATGTGGCATCGGCGCAAAGTGTCAAGTAATTAATCACAATCCAATCTGCTCATGTCCAGCATCGTATACTGGAAATCCGTTTACGAGATGTATTCTGCAAGAATTTACTCCTGAACCTGTAAATCCATGCATACCTTCACCTTGTGGACCTAACTCGGTGTGCAAAGAAAGCTTAGGTTCACCGGTTTGCTCGTGCATGGACGAATATACTGGATCACCGCCGCACTGTAAGCCGGAATGTATAAGCAATTCTGAATGTCCAACACATCGTGCTTGTATTAACCAGAAGTGTGTGGATCCATGTGTGGGTGCGTGCGGTTCTAATACAGAATGTCATGTTGTAAGCCATTCACCATCGTGTTCGTGTATAATTGAATTCACCGGTAATCCATTTATCGAGTGCCACAAAACGAACATAATACAAGAAGTAACAACGCCGTGTCTACCGTCTCCTTGCGGAGCTAATGCTATTTGCAAGGAATTCAATAACGCCGGCTCCTGTACTTGCTTACCAGATTATTACGGAAATCCATATGAAGGATGTAGACCAGAGTGTGCAATAAACACTGACTGCCCATCAAATCGGGCCTGCCTACAAAATAAGTGTCGAGACCCTTGTCCAGGCGCCTGCGCACCGAATGCAGTATGCCAAGTAGTTAACCACGCACCATCGTGTTCTTGTAATCCCGGCTACTCAGGCGATCCATTCCGCCATTGTAGTCCTGAAGGTGAATTTTTATTTTATTTCTCATTTTATAATTGTAATTAATTTAAGAAAACGAGGAAAGTTTATTCGATTTGCCACGTAATGAATTCCAGATTTGATCCCCGTCCAGACAGATCTGAATGATCAATTTAGATTTCTGTTCTAGTTTCGGATGTTCATATATTCGTATTTGTATGTTTCTTCTTCAACGACCTATTACTGTCCCACTCCTAGGCACGGGTCTCCTAGGCACTCCTAGGCACCAAGTGCAAATTGGTAGTTTATGCGTTTATTTGACGCGAAAAACTAAAGCGTTGTTTTTTGTATGATTTTTTTAAAATTAAAAATAAAGTTTTTTATTTTACATTTTTGTGTAACTTTTTAATTTACAGTTATATCTGAAGCGCCTAAAGATGTTTGTCAACCGAACCCTTGTGGACCGAACAGTCGCTGTCAGGAAGTAAATAAGCAAGCGGTTTGCTCGTGTTTACCGAATTACATCGGCGTGCCACCTGGCTGTCACCCAGAATGTGTTATTAGTTCCGAATGCCCAAGAGACAAGGCGTGTATAAATCAGAAATGCCAAGATCCATGTGTAGACTCTTGTGGTATTAACACAGAGTGCAGGGTAATCAGTCACAGTCCTATATGTAACTGTAAACCAAGTTATACAGGCGATCCGTTCACGAGATGCTACCCGAACCCACGTAAGTAATTTACATGAGAGATTGGTTTTTATTTTCTCGGATTCATAATAATATCATTTATTTCCTTATAAAAATGAACACAACAATGAGCAAACAATAATAACACACGAATAGACATAATAGAATATACACATAAAAAGAGAACATTAATAATACTCGCATGAGGTAAAGGATGTGGCTCTGCATAGCTGGCCCGTGACCTTAGTCACACCTTTCTCCTACGGATATTGTGCGTAAGATCTCCTTGAATGTAGTGCGGGAGATGTTTGTTTGATAATAAGTAGTTTCTGATTGAAATATTGTATGTGAATGATTTATTATCATATTACTTTTCTTTTTTATAGCACCTATTTCAAATGCGGTTTTGGAACCGTACAGAAATCCGTGCGTACCTTCACCATGCGGACCGAATTCAATTTGTCAAGATTTCGGAAATGTTCCTTCGTGCACATGCATGCCAAACTTTATGGGTAGCCCGCCAAATTGTAAACCAGAGTGCGTACTCAATTCGGAGTGTCCGACGTCACAAGCATGTATTCAACAGAAATGTCAAGATCCTTGCCAGGGATCGTGCGGTATTGGCGCAATTTGCACGGTATCCAGACACATACCTATTTGCACGTGTCCAGAGGGATATACGGGAGATGCGTTCACTGTGTGTACGCCAAGACCATTACCTGGTGGGTATTGCTTAAATTTTTTAAAGTTTTTATCCTTTTAATTGACGGCTTTTCTTTTGTTTCTGCAAGTAATTGTTTTACTATTGCTTTTTTTTTGTCAGAAAGTTTCCTTGATACATTTTAATGATTTTTAATTGGTATATTTTTTCTCAGAATACGACGTTTTCGACAAATGTAATCCGTCACCATGCGGTTCAAATGCTATATGCAATGATGGTGTTTGTTCGTGTATTGAAGAACATCAAGGAGATCCGTATGTTGGGTGCCGTCCTGAGTGTGTATTAAGCTCGGATTGCCCACGAGATAGAGCCTGCGTTAAAAACAAGTGTGTGGACCCTTGCATCGGCACGTGTGCGCCAAGTGCTACTTGCGATGTAATCAACCACGTACCGATGTGTAGCTGCCCTCAGGGAATGACTGGCAATGCTTTCTATGCCTGTGAACCTATCCGAGGTAAGATCACGATAATTGAAGTAAAAAAATATTGTTAGATTATTGTTGAAGACAGAATCCTTTGTGAATCCACAAACATCACCGTCGCAACCATTTTGCCATATAACAGCAATGTTAAGCGCTGCTGAGTTCTTGAAGTGCGTGGTAAGAGAGATATAGTTATCGGATGCGTAGCAGCTTAGTCCTCAGGGCCTCATCATCAGGGTCTCAGGCATCTGTGGTCGATCTCAGGTAGGACTCTAATCTTAGCTGAGGTGGATTATAGATAGTTCATAAGCGGCAGTGATTATTTACCATCAGATGACAAGCTTTTTGTTACTTCATTAAAATGTTGAAAAAATCTTTCTTACCAACAACACAAATTCGTTTCTTCTTTTTACATGTACCTATTCTGTTCTTGTATCGATGAACCGAAATAAATGTTTTTTCTTTCTTTCTTTCTTTCTATTTTAGCGCCTGTCGTTACCAACCCTTGTCTGCCATCACCGTGCGGTCCGAACAGTCAGTGCAGGGAAGTGAACGGCCAAGCTGTTTGTACTTGTGTACCTGGTTACATTGGAAGTCCCCCACTCTGTCGGCCGGAATGTGTCGTCAGCTCTGACTGTCCACTCAACAAAGCTTGCAGCAATCAGAAATGCATTAATCCGTGCAGCGGAACGTGTGGTGTCGATGCCAGATGTGAAGTAGTGAAACACAACCCAATTTGCACATGTCCACCTAAATTCACCGGAGACCCGTTTACCAGATGTATTCCGTATAGTGAGTTTCTTCCACATTTTTTAAACTATTCCAATAAGATTTTAAAGATGATCTTTTTATAAATTGAATTATATTTAAATTCACAGAACCGCCGATAGACGATGTGACACCTTGCCAACCTTCGCCTTGCGGTCCCAATGCAATCTGTAAGGAGCAATCAGGCACCCCGTCGTGTTCTTGTATGCCAAACTTCTTCGGATCACCACCGTACTGTAGACCAGAGTGCACTGTAAATAGTGAATGTCCATCAAATAAGGCCTGCATTAACCAAAAATGTAAAGATCCGTGCACAAACGCTTGTGCTCTCAACGCACAATGCCGTGTTATAAGTCATACGCCAACGTGCTTCTGCAACTCTGGCTACACCGGCGATCCGTTCATAAACTGTTATATAGAACAAGATATCGTTCCGGAAATATCTACGCCTTGTGTACCTTCACCTTGCGGGCCTAACGCTGAGTGCAGGGAACAGAACAGGGCTGGCTCGTGCAGTTGTTTACCTGATTACATCGGTAACCCATACGAAGGTTGCCGTCCGGAATGTACAATCAATACAGACTGCCCGCCGAGCAGAAGCTGCATCCGCAATAAGTGTCAAGATCCGTGTCCAGGAACTTGTGGGCCAGTGGCGACTTGTGCCGTTGTAAATCATTTACCAATGTGCTCTTGTCCGACTGGCTATACTGGGGATCCCTACCAACGTTGTGATATCTTAAGAGGTCAGTCAATGAGACAAATTTGTGTCGCTTTATCATATTCCAAGTATTCCAACACGTTAAGGTAATAATTATGACGACTCGCGTGGCGGAGCAGTCACCGTGCCAGTCTGGCTCGCAATGGGTTCCGGGTTCGATACCCGGCCAGATAAATATCTGAATGATGAATTTAGATTTCTGTTCTGGATTTGGGTGTTTGTGTCTATCCATGGCACCCACGACCCAGGAAAAACATACTAGTGTAGGGCTACGAATGCAGAAAGCATTATTTATTATTATTTCTTACAACCTTTTATATTAAACGTTTTATAACAAATGTTATTTCTAATTACAGAACCAGTACCCGAAAAGACCACACCTTGCGTTCCAAATCCATGTGGACCGAACAGCGTATGCAGACCAGCTAATGGTCAAAGTGCATGTTCATGTATGCCAAATTACGTTGGTTCCCCACCAAGCTGTAGGCCTGAATGTACATCTAGTTCAGAATGTCCATCTGATAAAGCCTGCGTTAACCAAAAATGTACAGATCCTTGTCCCGGTCATTGTGGAAGTAATACGGAGTGCAGAGTTATAACACACAGTCCGATTTGCACTTGCGGAGCTGGATTCACTGGCGACCCGTTCACTCGTTGTTATCCGCTACGTATGTATTTATCTCGTAGACAAAAGTACCAAAATTTGCTTTTATTAAACAATGTTACTAAACACTCCTTTCAATTCCAGCGCAAATACAGTACGTACCAGAACCTCAAAGAGATCCTTGTGTGCCAAATCCATGCGGTGAGAACGCCATTTGTCGTGACATTAATGGCGCACCGTCGTGTACATGCTTGCCAAACTTCCAAGGACTTCCTCCAAACTGTCGTCCAGAATGCGCAATTAACCAGGACTGTCCGTCAAACATGGCGTGTATTAATATGAAATGTCGCGACCCTTGCCCCGGTAGCTGCGGCCAGAATGCTGTGTGTACTGTATTTAATCATCTTCCTGCCTGCACTTGCTCTCAAGGCTTTACTGGTGATCCGTTTACAATCTGCCAAGTGATCATACCGGAAAGGGGTAAGTTTATTATTAAAAATAACTATAGAGAAACAAATATTGCTAAACGATTTAAATATATAGATCATAACTCTTTTACAAAGATAAGCGATATCTTTCGAAGTTGAGAGTTGGAGAGTGACAACTAATGAACACATTAAAACGGTTTCAATTAGTATCATCAGATACTAAAAGTTAAACCCTCTCGGAAACCCTGGGAAAGTTGGGAAACGTTCAGCATGTGTCGAGCTTTATCCCGTACATTGACACATCGATATGCACTGAAGCATCGTAGTAGCATGTTTTAGACTTTCCTTGTCGTGGAGAGATACCACCCTTTAGCAGTAGGGTTGGGCAACAGCAGATGCAAAGCGTTGAAGTTATACTTTAATATATCTGGTGAAAATTTGATATAACTAAGACTTTTTTTATTTCAGATGAATTACCGCAAGATCCTTGCAATCCATCGCCTTGTGGGTTTAACGCAGAATGTAGAAATGGAATTTGCACTTGTTTGTCAGACTATACAGGAGATCCATACTTTGGGTGTAAACCGGAATGTGTATCAAATACGGAGTGCGCTTTCGACAGGATTTGCTCTAAAAACAAATGCGTTAATACCTGTCCAGGAATCTGTGCACCTAATGCTGAATGCAATGTTTACAATCATATTCCGATCTGCACTTGTCCGGAAGGAATGTCTGGAAATGCTTTCACGGAATGCCACAGAGTTGAAGGTAATTTTATGTGATTTAAGATAGATTATACTTGAAAGTATTTAAGGAATTTTATGTGATTTAAGATAGATATACATATATGTCTTGAATATAATAATTCTTTAATAAAATTTAACAGCACAATATATGACATATTTTTTTCTTACAGTTGTTCAAGTACAACCATGCAATCCCAGCCCCTGTGGACCTAACAGTCAATGCAGGCCGATAAACAACCAGGCCGTATGCTCTTGCTTGCCAACATTTATCGGAAGCCCGCCATCTTGCCGACCAGAGTGTACCATTAGTGCGGAGTGTCCATTGAACGAAGCGTGTAACAACCAAAAGTGTATAAATCCATGCATAGGTACCTGTGGATATGGCGCTAGATGCGAAGTGGTCAATCACAATCCAATCTGCTCTTGTCCGGTAAAATATACCGGAGATCCATTTACGAGGTGTATACCTGAAGGTAACTATGACATAGAAATAACATAATACCTTTTCCATTTATCTTTGTGCAGAACTTAATGTAAAACCTTTTCCAGTTACGGTATCGTTGCCACCCATCGACCCTTGCACGCCGTCTCCATGTGGACCGTACTCTGTATGCAAAGTAATCGGTGAATCCCCATCGTGTACCTGCCAACCCGATTACACAGGAGCTCCTCCCAACTGTCGCCCAGAATGTGTCAGTAACTCAGAGTGTCCCAGCAATTTGGCGTGTGTTAACCAGAGATGTAAGGATCCATGTCCTGGAAGTTGCGGTTATAACGCGGACTGTAAAGTTGTCAGTCACGCATTGATTTGTTCTTGTCCTTATGGCCAAACCGGAGATCCTCTTGTTTCTTGCAATCCAATCAGAGGTAAAGTATATTTTTCCATGAGTTTGACGTAAATACCAGTTGATCTTTTTACTATATTCTGTTTCATCTGTTATAGAATCCGTCATAGAATATGCCTCGCCGTGTGAACCGTCACCTTGTGGGCTTAACGCCGAATGTAGCGAAAGAAACGGCGCTGGATCTTGTAAATGTGTTGAAAATTACTTTGGAAATCCATACGAAGGTTGTCGTCCGGAATGTGTTATAAACAGCGACTGTAGCCCAACTTTAGCGTGTATTCAGAATACATGTAAAGATCCATGCCCAGGTATATGTGCACCGAATGGCATATGCCAGGTCGTCAACCATTTGCCATCATGCTACTGTCCACCAGGCCTCACGGGAGATGCTTACAGATTCTGCGTACAAAAGATTGAAGGTAATCTCTATTAACATATATACTTGTGCGTCGCTAAATACCAATAAAACTGATTTTGTATTAATTGGTTTTTTTGTTTCAGATATTGTGAAAACTACGCCTTGTACGCCATCGCCTTGTGGTCCTAATAGTCAGTGCCGTGAAATCAATGCTCAAGCCATATGTAGCTGTCAGGAGAGTTTCATGGGCACTCCACCTAACTGTCGACCCGAATGCACTATCAATAGCGAATGTTCAAGTGACAAGGCTTGCGTAAATCGTAAATGCGTAAACCCATGCGTAGGACAATGTGGCAGAAACGCAAACTGTCGAGTATTTGCGCATAACCCAATATGTTCATGCCAAGAGCGTTTCACGGGTGATCCGTTCACAAACTGTATGCCAAGTAAGTGAACAATAAAACGCTACTGTAGTATTTCAAAATTGAACACCTAGTTACAAAATACTAATAAAAATATTACAACTTTCAGTTGCTGTATCGATCCCATCGCTGCCGCAAGAAATAAATCCTTGTATTCCATCACCTTGTGGGCCGAATTCTCAATGTGAAGTATATGGCGGCAATGCTCGCTGTACCTGTTTACCGAACTACATAAGCACTCCGCCACGTTGTAGACCAGAGTGTACCATCAACTCTGAGTGCAGCGCAGTGACGGCTTGCATTAATAACAAATGCGCAGATCCATGTCCAGGCGCTTGTGGAAATAACGCACAATGTAATGTCAATAATCATCTGCCAATATGCTCTTGTATGCCAGGATTTGCGGGCGATCCGTTCGTAAGCTGCGTAGTTACGCCAATAGGTATGTGTATTATAATCATTTCTTTATTGTAATTGAAATATTTATACTAAATATAATTTGCAAGATGATAGAGTCAGTATTGTTCGACCAGAGTGGTATCACCGTCTCTCTATTTTTAGGGTGAAATAATTAATGCGTTTTGTTGGAAGCTTGTGGATGCTGATTGACCTAAAGACAAGGCTACCATCCGTATCGTTGCTACTCCTGAGTGGCATCGTATCTGTGATTGCCTTTAGGTAGAACATCTGTTCCATATGGAGTTAATTAAAGTGTACAAGGCGTCAGTGTACCTTCATTTACCTTCGTATGGACTGTATGCTCGTTTGCTATTTCAATTTTATTCAAAACTAATTTTATATTATTCTTTAAACATAATTTTATGTACATTAAATCATAATTATTGTTTTAGAATCAGAACCGGTCGATCCTTGCTCTCCATCTCCATGTGGCTCTAACGCCGTATGCCAAAATGGTATCTGCACATGTATTCCGGAATACAATGGCGATCCTTACTTCGGATGTAAGCCAGAATGCGTACTAAACTCTGACTGCCCAAGAGATAAATCGTGTATCAGAAATAAATGCAAGGATCCATGCATTGGTGCTTGTGGAAGTGAAGCTATTTGTGAGGTCTTCAATCATATTCCTATGTGCTCTTGCCCTACTGGATTTACGGGATCTCCATTCCATTATTGCTCCAAGATTACAGGTATTTATGATTTTAAAAATTAAAGGGTTTAAGTCTATAATTTACAAAATGACTTATGAATATTAACAAAATTGCTTAGGAGTATAACAATGATATTTTTTTTATTTTAGAAGTTGCCGTGCCTACTAATTTATGTCAACCGTCGCCTTGTGGACCTAACAGTCAGTGCAGAGAAGTAGGCGGGCATGCTGTTTGCGTTTGTGTCCAAGGTTACATCGGCAGTCCACCGAACTGCCGTCCCGAGTGCACAGTGAGCTCCGACTGTCCGCTGAGCCAAGCCTGCTCCAACCAAAAATGTATAGATCCATGCCCAGGGGCTTGTGGACGACACACACATTGTATTGTCGTTAACCACAACCCAGTATGCTCCTGCTTAACCGGTTATTCTGGTGATCCGTTTTCAGCGTGCCAGTTAATACGTTAGTATTTTTTTTCTCTCAAACTATAAACTGTTCTTCCGTTGTTTAAACTTTTTACTAATAATAATTTATGTTTTAGCTGCCATTCCACCTGAAAAAGTAAATCCCTGTTTACCTTCACCGTGCGGACCCAACTCAGAATGTATAGAAAATGGTGAAAACGCGGAATGTAAATGTATGTCCGAGTTTATAGGATCACCACCTCAATGTCGACCAGAATGTACCAGCAACACCGACTGCGCGACAACCATGGCCTGTATCAATAGGAAATGTCGAGATCCTTGCGCCGGCTCGTGTGGCTTGAACGCGGAATGCAGAGTTGTCAGCCACACGCCAATATGCTTATGTCAAAACGGCTACACAGGAGACCCATTCCTTCAGTGCAAAATCGAAGTGTCTTACTCCGTACAAGAAAGACCAACACCCTGTGTACCTTCTCCGTGCGGCGCCAACGCTGAATGTAGGGAACAAAGTAATGTTGGATCATGCACCTGTGTACCGGGTTACTTCGGCGATCCTTATGTCGCGTGTAAACCAGAGTGCGTGCAAAACTCTGATTGTGCGTCGAACATGGCATGTCATCAAAATAAATGTCAAGATCCGTGCCCAGGCACGTGCGGCTTAAACGCTTTGTGTAATGTTGTCAATCATATACCTAGTTGCAGCTGTCCTAACGAATATAATGGAGATCCGTACAGAATCTGTACGTTCAAACCCCAAGGTAAGATTTTTGAAGTTTTATGTATCGTTTGATTAATAATATTTTAAGAATAAGTATAATACTTTTTATATAAAATTGAAGCAAACGAACATGCAGTCTATCGGATGATAAGTGTTCACTGCTGCCCATGGTCATCTGTAACCAATTGCATATAGATCAACTTATCCAAGGAACACATCGGTGGTTACCTTCTATCTGAAGCCAGATCCCAGAAATCACAAATTAAATAAACAAGTGGCGAAAATGATTACTTTCATCGTACGTCGATCCTGTCTGCGCGCCAGATCCAGAAAGTGTAAAGCTATAACTGCTGCTTTTTAATTGAATGCGTTCGCAAATGGTGGTGTTTGTGAAATTCGTAGCAATAAAGGGTGAGAATGACTACACAGATGACTTATCAATCTGAACTTTATAATGTTTATATTTTTGATTGTAATTTTATATCGACACTATTTAAAAAATGTCAAGTATTTTAAGCTTTTGATATCATTTGACGTGCGAATCACAGCACAATGAACATTATCCAGAAGGTTTTATAAAGAAATCAAGAAATTTGTGATCGAAATCAAGAAGTATTATATGATCGATATCAAGAAGAACTATATTATATTAAGTTTCTTACTAACATTCATTACGGTCCTACTTTTGTAAAGTAGAATAAATACAATAATCGTCTATAATGCTACGAGTACAAGCGTCATTTTCCATATATAGTTTTAAGCAAAAATCATCTATAGCGGCATACAAACGCTGACTTCAAAACAATGTTTCGTTTCACAAATACATCAACATGTTCACTAGGAGACATAAAACAACCCCAAAATCAATCGCCCAGAATCCCGTACTCAAGTTGAGTTACATCTGTTTCCGAAAGGCTTAGTGGTCGGCGAGGCTTATGAGCTTAAGGTGTGAAATGACAACCTGCGTCAGCGTGGTCGGCTCTGAGGATTAGTG
>DWPH01000045.1:0-14400 GCA_018251535.1 Autochton itylus | reverse complement strand
AAAATTTATCAGGGAGCAGTGGTTAAGTCCAATGGGGCAGCAGACAGAAGTGTAAGAACTTATTTGCGTTCATCAACCATTTATTGCAACATCATTTACTACGAGTGTATTTGTAGTTTTAGCAATGTATTATATGGTAATTGATTTTAAATAATTTGTGTTCCTCTTCCTTTGTAATGGTTATTTTTCATTTATCAGATTTTTACCGTCTACTGCTGGGAGATAGGTCTCCCCTAATGGGGTGTTTTACAATATACACCGCGTTTAGCATACGTGTTGGTAAAGGTAGTAAATATGTTACGCAGCAAAACGAAATAAGCTTTACTGTAAATTATTGACTAACTTAAACGATAATGTCCTCTGTGACATATACACTTTAAATATTCATTTTACAGCATAGTAATTGATTATAATTACGGTTATTATTATTGTCATATTTATAATTGCATTATGCTATTTAACAATATTCACAAATATTCTGGTTCTTAGAAGCAGTCTCATTGAAATAACCTTTACTGTAAACTATTCACTAACTTACTCAATAATGTCCCCTGTGATCTTCTGAAGGCTGAAGTCTTCGAACACTAATCTGACCCTCTGGCGCCCTCTGGCTAGGAAGTCATAATGACATTGCGTTTTCTGTGGATAAGGCGCTGGGTACAATGGCGAGATCAATTTCCCGCTACTGGCCTTATCCGAGCTGAATACTTGATGGCACGAGGAGGCTGGAACGGAGATTGACAGCGTATGAATTTGAAAACACAATTAACGTCATTAGGTAGAGGAAATCAAATACGTAGTATTCCTATATTGGTAATCTTTCTAGTAAACTGAGTCTCAAAGTATGGAAGCTCTTAAAAATATTGGGTTATTATCCTTGTCGTGATAGCTTATGATAGATATTTTACGATCATCCATCCTCGTGCACAAATGATGTATCTACATCTCTTAATACAATATTTGCGATACACATCTACCATCTAGAATGACAAGTCGATACAATGTACATATTTTTGGCTAGCAATTTTAAGGCTACATCTGGCTGACGCCTTTACACTGTTTTTTACAGTAAAAATAAAAAATGGGTGTGGCGGAGGTGCTTACCCATTCTAGACTTCTACTACTCTCTGTAATGATGTATTATCTACTTTATTAGCGAAGGAAAAATAACGTAGTTATCCCTATATGGAAAACTCGGTAAAACAAAGTTCTTACAGGTGTATTTATTTATCACATAAAATTTATTTCTTTATCTCTTTCATTATGACAGAAAAAGCAGACGCTTTGTAAAAAGTAAATTATAAAATAAATGATTATGTGCCGATGAAACTGTGTAATGTGTGGAGTATCTCCAGCTCCATTAGGATAAGTTCATTTTGTAAATGAAAGTTTTTTAAAAGATATGTGTCATAGAGTTGCATGCGCCGGTTCATTTCCGTAAGGAAACATCTTGGGAAGTGACGATAGATTTTATTATTATTGAGGTTCAAAAATAATTTTGTAAAGGATATTTAATTCACTTACCATAAAGTGGACGTTATAATCATTTGATACTTGTATCTACAGGAAAATTTAATTTACTCCTTTTTAAAACCGGTTTTAATCGGTTCTTTTGTGACTATATAATACCAACTTTCAACTTGACGCAATTTCTGAATCTACAATACCTTGAATGAACATTCTTAGAAGGTTATTATCTTCACAGCCCGTTGCCTGCCAATGATATTTCCTGGCCATTTTAATATTTGTTATTTGGAACATTGACTCTTTTTCCTGAAATAAAAGATTTTAATTGACAAGTTTTCTGACGCTTACGTCTACGCCTTTCTATTTTAGAGTAGTTTAATGGATCTAAAGGTTTTCCCCAGTTGTAGAATGTGAGAAGCACAAGCTCTCGGGGATGAGTCATATGAAGGCTAGTACAAAATGTGACGTACTGTTATAACCATTTTTACTTAATAAATAATGCGTGCCTAAGCAACGCTTCACGTGGCTTTCTTGCATATAAAAACCGATGCCACGATGTCCCCCATGTCAGTCGATAAGTGTCTTTGATTGTTGTTGATGTAAACCGTGTCGATAATAAAACTATTTTCTTTAGTTTAGTGAAGTGGTTTTTTTTAAAAAGGACCCACGGAGCGCCATCCTTACAAATTTGGTGTCAGAAGTGGGATCCCGGGAAAGCGTTAAGTACTGGGATCTTTAGGTGTTAGGCGCCGCGATTCGTCCCGTCTGATATCTAATTTTGGACTCCGTGGTCTTAAAGTCCTTTTAATATAATTTCGGTCGACGATAAGACTCCGCTCTGTAGCGTGAGCCCGCACCAACCAAGCCCGCTAGCTAGCCAGCTAGTCAGCCAACCAGCTTCACATCGACATCGACCAGGGAGGTCGATCACCGGATTCATCATCGACACCATCAGCCCATCATCAGGCTGATCATCGGCTCACCACTCAACCAGGTTCCCAGAGGTTCGCCTCTCACGCGGTAGCGTGGGAAACAACGCTTCGCGCAACGACGTCACGACGAAATTCGAGCCGCCGCTGCATGACTGCAAGATGGTTGTGATTGTGCTAATGTGAGTTTTTTCAAAATTTTTCGAAAATTAACGTTTCATAGTGCTAAAATAGTGATCAGTGAACTTCGTATAAAACTCTAATAATTTTAACTTCATTTAAAACTAATAATTTTAACTTTATTTCAATTTATTAATGTCTTTAGTAAAAGAGGAAAGCGAATACGAAGCTTCCAACTCTTCCTCTAGAAGTAGTATTGTAGAAGAGAGTCTAGCTAAACTAAAAATGTCTGACAAAATTACTCTCTCTGTTCTTACAAAGTTTATAAAGCCATATAGTGGAGATCGCGAGTCACTTCCAGCATTCTTAACTAACTGTGAAAACGCGATATCATTATCCACTTGTGATCAACAAAATGTTTTATGTAAATATATTCTATCACAACTCGAAGGCAAAGCTCAGCTCGCTTGTTCTCTAAAAAAATTTGATAGTTGGCCTGAAATTAAACTTTTCCTTAAAACAACTTTCGGTGAAAAAAAACATTCAACCCATTTATTAGTTGACCTTCAAAACTGCAAGCAATTGCCTTCCGAGGATGTGATGCAATATTCTCTTCGTATAGAAGCATGTTTGACTAGACTTCAGTCCGACATCCAGTACAGCTGCGAAGTTGAATCAGAATTTGCAGGTAGGATTGCTGCCATGGAAGATTTGGCTCTTAACACATTTTTATTAGGTTTAAACTCTAATTTTTCTCATATTGTTCGTTGTAGGAATCCTCAGTCATTATCAGAAGCAATAACACATGCTATAGAAGAAGAAAAGTTATTTAAACTATCTAAGTTATCTAATAATTCCCAAATAAAACAATGTTCAATTTGCAATAAAAGTGGCCATGTCGCTGCGCAATGTTTTAAAAACAAAAATAAATTAAATAATAATCCGAAAATTTACCATGTTAATTCAAATTATAATTCACTGAATAATAATATTAAGCCTAATAATTACAACTCATACAACAATCAACATAAAACAAACAATTCTAGTTTTCATATAAATAAAATTTGTGCATATTGTAAAAATCGTGGTCATTTGATAAAAGAATGTCGAAAACTTCAATATAAAAATAAAATGCGCGTCGACAATAATAATCAACCTCGTAATACGATAACTGCTGCACATGCACCAAGTTCTAGTAACATGCACGTTGTTGAATGCGCCACGAATCAAAATGATAATAATATTGTTTTAAACTAAATTCGGTTTCGGTGCCGTGTCTGCCGAAACCTAGTTTTAATAAAAACGACACGAAACAATTTAATACATATTTTTCTAAGTTTAAAAAACCAACTGTGAATGTGTCTAAGTCTCAATGTGCCTCCTGTGTTCCTAAGTTTTGTTCTGCACAGGTTAATCAAAACTCAGAGACTATACCCTGTGTTCCTAAGTTTCCCTCTGCACAGGTTATCCAACATTCACGCAAAACATTCTGTGTTCCTAAGTTTAATTCAACACAGATTAATCAACATGTAGAGACATCATCCTGTGTTCCTAAATTATTTTCTGCACAGGTTAATTCACACTTAAATACTTCTAAGTTTCAAAATAAACCTTATGTCTCAGATTCTAATTATGTTGACTCTTTTATGAGAAAAGATATTAAACAGAATCCCTCACCTCGAGTTGAGAAATCGAGTTTATCTATTCGGGATATTACGCGTGAGAATACATTTACAATTAATAAAATCAATAATAAAGTTTCTCTTCCTCACGTTTATTTAAAAACAAATTTTAGTGAAAAACCTTTATGCTTTTTAATTGACACTGGTTCTACAATCTCTATTGTTAAATATTCAAGTTTAATACATCAACCAGTGCTTGGACCTGAAATTATAAAATTGAAAGGCTTAAGCGATAACGATTCATATTGTGAATCCTTAGGGTCCACGCAACTTAATCCTTTTTATCAATTACTTCCAAATAAAAAGATTATTTTTAATTATGTTTTTCATGCAATTGATGATAGTATTAACTTAATATATGATGGTATTATAGGTAGTGATTTTATTCAACATTTTAAAATTGATGTGCAATATTCTACTAATTCTCTTAATGTACAAGGTTATGTTATTCCTATTTGTTGTAACAAGACTTCATATGTTATACCTCCGCGTTCAGAGATGGTTATAGAGTGTCTAGTTTCCAATTTATCAGAGATCTCTTATCTCTCAGAAGCTTTAGTTCTTGATCAAAAAATTTGTGAAGGCGTTTATTTAGCTAATTGTATTGTAAATTTAAAACCTAATAAAAGAGTTAATGTTTCTGTATTAAACACAACAGAAACAGAAGTAAAAGTTAATGATTTTCAAGTTCGGTTAACACCATTTGAATTGCCGCTTTCTAATTTAGATAATACTCAGAAAGAACTTATCCATCAGTTAAGTTCTACGAATATTGATCGTTCACAAAAAGTTTTTGAGCAGATTAGATGTTCACATCTCAATCCACAAGAAAAAAAATCTTTATTTAATTGTATTTCCAAGTTTACTGACATATTTCATCTTGATGGAGAATTTCTAACTTTCACTAATGTAATTAAGCACTGTATTAATACGGGCGACGCAGCCCCTATTCACGTTAAATCGTATCGTTTTCCAGAAATACATAAAGATGAAGTCGAAAAACAAATTAAGAAGATGTTAGATCAAAATATTATTCGTCCTTCTACCTCACCTTGGAGTGCACCCGTCTGGGTTGTTCCAAAGAAGCTTGATGCTTCTGGAAAACAAAAGTGGCGAATTGTCATCGATTATCGTCGTTTAAATGATGTTACAGTTTCAGAAGTCTATCCTCTTCCTCTTATAACCGATATCTTAGACCAGTTGGGTCATTCAAAATATTTTAGTACGTTAGACTTAGCATCTGGTTTTCACCAGCTCTGTTTAGACTCTAAAGATACTGAAAAAACAGGTTTCAGCGTTACAACTAATGGCATCTCAGGTCATTTTGAATTTACACGAATGCCATTTGGTTTGAAAAATGCACCCTCTACTTTTCAGCGTATGATGAATTTAGTTCTTACCGGATTACAAGGTCTTCATTGTTATGTTTATTTAGACGATTGTATTGTATATTCTCATGATCTTGAGTCTCATATTAAAAAGCTTGAATTAATATTCACCAAATTTAGAGAAGCAAACTTAAAACTACAGCCCGACAAATGTGAATTTCTTCGGCGTGAAGTCGCTTACTTAGGGCATGTAATCACAGATAATGGTGTGTCACCTAACCCTGAGAAGATCAAGGCTATTTCTCAATTTCCTACACCTAAAACTCCTAAAGATATAAAATCTTTTCTTGGTTTGACAGGTTACTACCGTCGTTTCATAGAGAACTTCTCTCATATAACTAAACCTCTTACTTCTTTATTAAAAAAGGATATCTCTTTCCATTGGTCTCATGAACAAGACCATGCTTTTAATACCCTTAAAGAAAAGCTCATGACAGCTCCTTTGTTACAATACCCTGACTTCTCGCAACCTTTTATTGTAACTACAGATGCATCTAACTATGCCGTTGGTGCAGTTCTCTCTCAAGGAGAGATTGGTAAAGATAAACCAATCGCATTCGCATCTCGTACTTTAAATAAACAAGAAGGAAATTACTCTACTACAGAGAAGGAACTCCTTGCTATTCTTTTTGGCATCAATACTTTTCGTCCATATTTATATGGTTATAAATTTAAGATCGTTACTGATCACCGTCCTCTTACGTGGTTATTCAATGCTAAAGACCCAGGTGGACGTTTACTTAGATGGCGTTTAAAGCTAGAAGAATACGACTACGAGATAGTCTATAAACCAGGTCGAATTAATTGCAATGCTGATGCTCTCTCTCGTTACCCAGTTAATGTCATTACTCGTAAACAAAGTTCTAATTTAATTAAAACTTCCTTTGAGGAATTCTTTAAAATGCAATTTACTAAAACTATTCCCAATTGTGATACACAAATTGAAGAACATAATCAAAGTTTACATTTAGCAAAACAAAAATCAATTATTTGTCCAGTTTCTCTAGATTTTGATTACTCTATGCCACATTGCGAAGAAATGCTATCAATGGTAGATAATTCCGCTGAATTGCGCGCAAGTGAACGTGAACCATATACTGTACAAACAGTTAGCGCTAAAAATAAAACAATTTATTTTATGTTTACAAAAATCCATCATTTTGACGAAACTAGTTATAAAACTATTTACAACTTATTACTTAAATTAAGAAACGAATTGATTTCTAAAAACGATTATGATAAAGAATTAGCATTATCTGATTTTACAGAACCATTTTCTAGATTATCTTATGTTAAAATTTACAATATTATTTCTTACATTTTTAATAACACCGGCATAAAAATTCATATATATAAAAATCAAATATTATATCCAACTCCTTCCGAAGTTCCAAATATTCTTAAGGAAAATCATGGTACTACTATTGCTGGTCACCCAGGTATAAAGCGCATGTATAACAGAATAAAAGCTTCTTACTATTGGAAGAGTATGCGTGCAGATATAGAACGTTTCGTTAAAGATTGCAAATTATGTCAAGTAAATAAGCCCTTACGCGTTTGTAATAAGGCACCTATGATTATAACTTCAACGAGTACCAAACCCTTTGAAAGATTAGCACTTGATATTGTTGGTACTTTACCCGAAGCAGGTTTACAAAAATTTAGATATATCTTAACCCTCCAGGATGATTTAACTAAATTCTCTTGTGCATATCCTATGATTACTTGTACAACCGATGAAGTTGCTCGTTCTCTTATTCATTTCTTTTCATTATTCGGTTTTCCCAAAATGATTCTTACCGACCAAGGTACTACCTTTACTTCAGAGTTATTTAAGCAGTTAACTGATATATTGAAGATTAAAAGTCTTTTTTCTACGCCTTATCACCCACAAACTAATGGTGCATTAGAGCGTAGTCATGCAACCCTTAAGGAATATTTAAGGTCGTTTGTCAACGAAAATCAAAACGATTGGCATTGTTATTTGGCAACTGCTATTCTTTCTTATAATACAACTCCTCATTGCACGACTCTGTTCACTCCTTTCGAATTGTTATACGGTTATAAGCCGTCCATTCCTAGTAGTGTTTATGGATCTGGCGATAATACAACATATCAGGAGTATATTCGCACTCTTCAATACAGATTAAAATATTCGCGTGAAAAAGCTATCGAAAATATGAATAGAAGTAAAGAGTCTTCTAAAAAATACTATGATTCTTCAGTTAGGGAAATAAGTTATAAAACAGGTGACTTGATTTATATAAAACATCATCATAGATTGCGAAAAGCTTTGTCCCCAATTTGGAAGGGACCTTTTAAAATAATAAAAACACATGGTAAAAATAATGTCACGATTTGTATAAATAGAAAACATATTAAATATCATATCAATGAGATAAAACCAGCATAAACTTATCTATTGTTTCAGATGTCTTATTAGTTCCAGTGTTTCTCAACCAATTCAACCGATTTTACACAGTCCGGGAATGTACTTCGACCCGACTTCTATTGTTTATTTTTACAATGACTTTTGGAATGTAGTTACTCATATTGAATTTATACCTATTAAACCTTATTTAGACAAAATAAAAACTTCAATTCACAGCATTTCCACGTTTTGCGATAAAGCACAAAAATTATCTATTTTAAATATTGATTGTAAAGATATAAATAATTCTTTAGACATTTTGATGGAAGCGAATTTTCTTAAATTCAACTCTCTTTCGCATCTTATTTCGGAAAACCCTCCGAGTCGTCATATCCGATCCTTAGAGTTTGGTGGTGAGATTCTCAAGTTTTTCTTTGGCACTCTGGATGCCGATGATGCTAGAAAATATGATGACGCTATTTTAACTTGCCAGCAGAATGAAAAAGAAGTATTTTCTTTGATGAAAGATAATATACATGTTGTCCAATCAACCATTAATAATTTTAACATTTCTGTGCAAAAATTAAATGAAAATGAAATAAAATTAAAAAATGAAATCGATAAATTAAACTATATATTTTTAGAAAATGCTAAAACTAATACAAAGTTAATTAACACAGAAAAAATTAATTCTATATTTAACGTTATCGAAGGTTCTTTGTTATCAATTTCTAACATTCTAGACACAATTTTAAACTCTATTCTTTTTGCAAAAGCAAATATTTTACACCCTTATGTTATAACTCCTACTAAACTGTATGAAGAACTTTCAAATAGTGCCCAAATTAAAAGAAACTCTGAATTTCCTATTTCTTTATCGTTGCAAAATATACATACTATTATAGATTTATCTAAACTAAGTTCATATTTTTATAATAACAAATTAGTGTTTGTTATACAAATACCTTTGATAAATCCTTCTAAGTTTAATGTTTATAAAAACTTACCGTTACCTACACCACGCGAAATAAAAAACTATCAAACTTATGTTTTAATACACCCTTCAAAGCTGTACGTGGCTGTAACGGATGATAGATTAAGTTATGCATTATTAGATAGTATAAGTGATTGTAAGCTAGTTAAAAATGAATATTTGATATGTCCATTACCTTCAATTTTATCTACAATTAATAATCCTACATGTGAAACTAAGTTGTTAACAGAAGTAACTTTAACTTTACCTGAACAATGTGATTATAAATTAATTTATGGCAATATCGATGTATGGCAGAAACTTAAAGATGGAAGATATATTTATGTACAATCAAAAGCTAATAAACTAACTGTAAAATGTAACAATAATATTACTGATTATGTTTTGCAAGGTACAGGAATCTTATCTTTGGAAAATGATTGTATCGCTTATTTTCAAACTTTACAATTTTATCCAACTCGTAATTTTAATACCATTTTACCGAGTCAATTATCAATTAATTATGACATTATTCAAGATGATTGTTGCAAATATAATTTGATAAATGAAACTTCTTATAAATTATCTCCCATTACTTTGTCTAATATTAATTTAGAAGCTTTAAAATTAGCTTCTCATAAATTAGATCATTTAGAACATGAAATAAACATAGCTGAAAACCAAACACACATTGTTAAATACGGAAATTATTATTCTGTTGTATCCATTGTAACAATATCTTTTATTTTTATTTACATTATTTACAAAATTTATAAAACTTGTTTTAATAAATCATGCACATCTTGTTGCATTCAAATTTATAATCAATGTTATAATAAGAAGACCAAGGACAGTCAAACTAGATTTAATAGTTCTATTGAACTTACTGATGTTTCAGATGGAATGGAATGTGACAAAACGTCTATAAAAAGTCTTCCAGAAATAGAAATTAATTAAAAACGTAATAAAGTAGTTTTTAGACAATTTGAGGGGTCAACCCGTAATTTAAGCAACTTTTAATTCATTAAATATGAAATTTCTGCAAATTAATTATTAGATTGTTAATTTCTATTATGGGACTTCTTAAACTTATTTAGTTATAATAATATTTCAATTATGTTATTAATTAACATTCAATTTCAATTCTATTATTATTGTTCAATATTTTAAATTATTATTGTTCAATTATGTTATTAATTAACATTCAATTTCAATTCTATTATTAGGGGAAGGGGGGGCTATTTCGTACGCGGGGCACATACATACATTAGCTATATCTATCCTATCGATAGCGTTAGATAATTCATACTTGTGTGCGTGATTCGCACACATACGGCCACTCGGCTCGCGGAGTGAAGAGGCAGTGCGAGCGACGCCAGCGCCGGAACAAGCCGCAACGTGTTTTTTGTCGCCGTAAGTATTTTTTTCTTGTTAGCTTAAACTTATTTATCTCTCGTAATTACTTAACAGATGTTTTGATTATTTGTTACAATAACCGAAAATGTATTGGTTTTATATTATTCTCATCAGATTCACCTTTTTCTTAACGTTTTTTTTTCTAAGTTATAAAATGTTACTTGTATGTTGGTTGGGGTAGATTCATTCACTAACACGTGGGGCACATTCGTACTGTACGAATGTACCCCTTACGAAATAATCTGGTTTTATCATAGCTTATCATAATTAATTCGTTTTAGATGGTACGCAACTACAAAAGAAAGAATACCAGAAGTGGTATAGTGGATGAAGAGGCGATGGCGTCAGCAATTAAGGAGGTCCTAGATAAAAAAAGTTCTATTAGGAAGGCTGCAGATAAATATGGTTTAAAGCCATCTACCCTTGAAACTCGTATTAATAACATCCGAAAAAAATCTGCCGAACCTACTACATGCAATCGATCGTTTGACTCAAAGTATACTACCAATCAAGTTTTTACCAAAGAAGAAGAAGATATGCTGAATGAGTATATTAGGATCAGTTCCAAAAGGCACTATGGTTTAACACTTGAACAACTTAGGAAACTTGCCTACCAATTTGCAAAAGAGAATAACTTTCCATATCCGCCTAGCTGGAATGAGAAAGAAATGGCAGGTAAAGATTGGCTGGCCTCCTATCGTAAACGAAACTCTAATTTGAGTTTACGAAAACCCGAAAATACAACTTCAAATAAAACACGGATTCTATCCGAAGTCACTTACAGGTGCGTTGCTACTCCTAAAGACTGAGATGGTCGCCTTATAAGAGAGCTGGCAACCACACCCTTCCATCGAAACGCAAAAATTGATTCACGGTAGAAATAGTTGCGGCAGTGGTACCCCCCCGATTGAATCGTATTCATTCTACCACCTAGAGAATAATACCAAACTAGTCAACGCTTAAATACAAATTAGTAAATATACTAATACAAAAATTAAATAAACAACAAATCCACCGAAGCTTGTTATCAGTTCAAGCATGAGTCCTTTGCAGTAAGCGACCCGCATGTAAACGGACATAATGAGACGACGTTTCATTTACGAGTACCTACGTACTTGGCGCTCCGCTGACTAAACTCTATACGAATGTAGGAAAACGAGTAAGTAATAAACAACAAACGTAAGGAAACAATACGAGTCGTACGGAAGATGAACGCCGGCTGTGAAAGAACCTCGAAACATAACAATTGAAAAATCTAGGCAAGGCATAAGTTGCTTGTAAAGAATAAGCCGTTGCTACTACTACTAATTAAAAAAACGCTCCAGTTACAATTTAAGAAGTAATATATAACGAATGTAAAATATTAAGAAGATACGTATTTATATTCGAAGAAAATTATGACGAGAAATATTACGAAAAAAAAGCTAATAATATTTATTTCCTTACTGATTTAATTATCTAATTGTGTTTTGGAGGTTTTACTAATCAAGTAGATAAACATAACGTAATTTCTCAGAAGTATTATCTGCATTATAGATATTATACACACGATACGAAGACAATAATTAACATACGACAGATACCGAGGGAATAATTAAAAAATATAATTAAGTACCTGGTTTCACTGGCTTAGTTGAAAATATAGACGAAGATGTAAGCGAAGCCATTATTACAATAAATAACAAAACAAACGTAGCGTGCAGCCGACTAAAACACGAGTCCACTACATTAGGAACCCGCATCCAGTAGAACGCAATGAGCTGGCTCGTTCATTCACAAACTTGCCGCTATCCGCCACGCGCCACTGCCCGTTCCCAATGCGAATGTAAGAAAACAATACGAAACAATAGTACTCGTAATACGATGGATTTGTTTGTAATTTCATTTTGCTGTTTTGTTAGATGCATTTTGTATGGAGCGCAGAAATGTAGGGTTTTAAAAAATAAACTTCAGGTTCAATTATTTTATTAATGTATTTGTACATTTATGTCTACGCAACGTTCCTTTCTTTTCTATTGGATGCCCCGATATCTTTCTAAACGTCACAAATCATTCAGATTAAGAAAACAAGTTATTCCAATTAAGCTACAACATTTTAATATTGTATTTATTCAAATAAACACTCAAACGAAATAAATATTCATCTAAACCAAATCTAAAAGTCTAATTGGTCTAAACTAAGACAATCTTCGTAAATAAATTGTAGCTAGCTAGACAGTGATGTAGATCTACATTAATCTACGTTAATTTCGATTAAAACCAATCAAATGGATTTAGAGCATTTAATGGTGAATGGAGATACGGGGGATCACTGGGCAGTGCGATCTGTTGTAGGTTAATTCTAGGATCGTGTTCATGTTGGGCAGTACCTCTATATACCAGTATATGTAGGTTGTTACATACGGGATGGATATTGGTGACCTAGAAATGCAAATTATCTTGCTAGAAATTGTATTGTCATCAATGTAACGTTCGATATTGTAGTTTCTAATCAACAATAGCAAGGGTACTTAGAATATAAACTTCAAATTACAGAGAACACTATTGATTTAATTTTTCTTATAATTTCCAATTGATCTTAATTTTCTTGGACTAGGACAGTAAAATTATGCAAATGTACAATTAAACGCAGTGCGTCGATGAGACGACCGTTTATTAGAGCGTACCCTCTTCGTAACGTGAATCGTGATCATAGAATGCAGATTTGTCGAATGTATGTTTTTTTGCGATATGTGCAGTGAGATGAAAGTCGTTAGAGTGAAGTGATTTTCTCATACAAGATGTATGAGCGTCAATAATTTTTAGGGCGTAATATTTTTTTAACCGGTTCATTGTTAAGGTATTTTTGGACGCTCTTTCGGTGGATTTATATTTCTGTCTATTGACGAGCATAATATATTTGAAAAAATATAATTATAGTCGAATTTCGACCTCTTGGCGGACACCAGGATATGATTAAAGACTAATAATAACAATCGCGGAATTGATACATTTTATTATGTTAGGTGTATTCAAATTATGCGTTTTTTATACCAGCAAAAATGATACTAGAAAGGTTCGTGATTATGCGTTACATTATAAAATGAATACTAGAATAATTTTAAAACAGACATCAATGAAAAATATTACAGGTCAACTTATTTTTCGATTATAAAACAAATTTAATTTGATTTGATTCTTTAGATTTCGTTGGGTACGTCAACTGGAAATTATTTTCTAGTTAGAACAATGTATTTCTTTGTAGTCGTTAATAGGACATAATAAAGTATTTTATATCGCTTATTTTTCTTGTTATATTTTAAAACGTATCTACATTCATTATTGAACATATTTACAATAAAATTATTATAACTATAAAAAAGGACAATATATCAAGAGTAATATCAAGCCGCGAATTAGCGGTGAAACATGTAGGAAATCTCTTTGTACCGCACAATTTCATACACATTCTGGAAAGAAACAATAAAGGAAGATCCCGGGGGCATTATGTCAGTGAAATAACCGAAGAGGAATGAGGTATGAAGCATCATCTTGATGAGATGTTTTGTGTATAATAGTTACAACATAAGTATTATTTTGAAGTACGATACACATCTGACTGTTGCATTCTTGATCTGTATATTAATATGAAGAGTATGATAAAAACAAAGTTATAATTAAGTGGTGTACCAACTCACCAATGCTGCCAACGTAATACCTATAAACTATTTCAAGTAGGACACGTGTTCTATTTGAAATCGATTACAATGGTATACCTACAGTTAACATGAAGTGTACTGTACGCAGGCAGTGATAGCTTAGTGGTTGAATCTTGGCCTCTCAATCGGTAGATCCGAGGAGGTGGAACTCAGGCGTACCTATGATTTTTCAAAACACAGACGCACCTATGATTTTTCAAAAGTTATGTTATGTGCGTATTAGAAATTAATTGTCACTTGCTATAACGGTAAACAAAAACGTTGTGAGGAAACCTGCACGCCTGAGTTCTTATAAAAAAAGTTCTCAAAGGTGTGTGAACCCATCTCACTTTGAGAGGAGACCCGTGCCCAGCAGT